>CAMOHE010039942.1:38927-56894 GCA_946598075.1 Artocarpus hirsutus | reverse complement strand
GTCCAAGTCCGGTCAGCCGAACATCTCCAGGTTCGGCCTGCCGGTCGGATGAATCCAGCCTGCCGATCCTTTGAATCCGGCCTGCCGAACACGAAGTTCGGCCTGCCGATCTGGAAAAATTCCAGAAATTTTCATGCACGGGTCTCGACATTCCGAATTTCAAATCTTCAAATCTAACCTGTTTTCTCAATTCCCAGGCATGGATAATCATCATAAACAATAGAAAATCATAATAGAACACTTTTTAACTTATTAAAACAAAATTTAAGCAAGATTTTTACAAAAATCCAAAAATAGAGAAAATAGAGGAAAAATGAAAAATCTCGATTCCAATCCGTTTTTGATGAAATAAAGCTTCAATCCTAGTTAATCTAAGTTACTCTAAGCTAGATCAAAGCTTTTCTAGACTTAGAAACTCTTAAATTTCAAAATGCAAGAAAATTTTGAAAAATAGAAAAACTTTAGAAATTTTGAAAAATAACCTTAAATCGAAGCTTGAATCGAGTTTGTGGTTGCTCAATCGCGTTCCCGAGCCTTCAATCCACAATCCCGAAGCTTGAAAATGAATTTTGTTTCAAAAATTTGGAGAGAGAATGAGAGAAAGTGAGAGAATCCGAGAGTGAGAGACGAGAGAGGTGAGCGAGAGAGGAGAGAGAAAATGAGAGGAAGAGAGAGAGAGAGAGGGAAAATAAATAGAAGAAAAAGGAAAAACAGTTGTACAAAACCATGTACAACAATACACTGTTTTTAAAATCAAATTGCTTTATTGAAAATTAAGTTAACAATTAAAAACAATTTAGAATAATTAAAAATCACTAAAAGAGTAAATTAACACAAAGTTTTTCTAAATTTTCACAAAATAATCAAGTTAAGTTCAAAACACTCATCATGGCACACTAATTCACCATTTAGCATTCTAATTACACTTAATTATCTTCGAGGCATTACAGATTGCAACCACCACAAGAAAACCGTGGAAGACAACTGCATCTACAAGTTTCTTACGGGCCTCAATGTCGAGTTTGATGAAGTGTGAGGAAGAATCATTAGCAGACATCCTTTCCCACCCATTGGTGAAATTTTTGCCAAAGTTAGAAGGGAAGAAAGCCGAAGAAATGTCATGCTCGAAAAAAGGACTATAAGTGAGTCAATTGAAAACTCAGCCTTCATTACTGATGCTGCTGCCAACAAGGCTGCAAATTACCAATGCAAGGGTGATGAGAAGCCACGAGTCTGGTGCGATTTCTACAACACGCCACGCCATACTCGTGAGACATGCTGGAAAATTCATTGCAAGCCCACCAATTAGAAAAGCAACAAGTAAGGAGAAGAGAGCAACTATAGGGTTCCTACTACCAATGAAGTCAACTCATATCCCTTCAACAAAGAGCAAATTGATCAACTCTTGAAGCTGATAAAGTCCAATTCCTCGTCTGGTATTCCTAGTGTTTCCTTGGCACATACAGGTAGAAAGCCTGAAGCCCTTTCTTGTCTAATTCCTCTCCGTGGATTATAGATTCCGAAGCCTCTTGCCATATGACTAGTTTTTCTCATTTATTTGACACTTATTCTCCATGTCCTAACCATGAAAAAGTTAGAATTGCCAATGGTAGCTTTTCACCTATTACAGGAAAATGACTCATTAAACTAACCGAGAAAATTAATCTCAAGTTTGTTCTTCATGTCCCTAAATTAACCTGCAAACCTTTGTCTGTTAGTAAACCATCCAAAGATTCTAATTGTTGTATTACTTTCTTTGAATCACATTGTGAATTTTAGGACCAAAAATCAGGGAAGATGATTGGGAATGCTAGGATGATTGAAGGTCTTTACTACTTTGATGAAATCTCTATTGGTAATAAAAAAAGCTTACAGCTTTATTAGTACTAGTTCAATTTTTGTTCGAGAACAAATTATGCTATGGCACCTTAGATTAAAACGTCCTAGTTTTCCCTATCTGAAACATTTATTTCCTGAATTATTTAAAAATGTGGATTGCTCTTCATTTCAATGTGAAAGTTGCTATCTGGCCAAGAGCCATCATTCTATATACTTACGAAAACCTTACCAAGCTTCCAAACCTTTTTTTTAATTCATAGCGATGTTTGGGGTGCTTCTAAAATTATTATCATTTCTGGAAAAAGGTGGTTTTACATTTATTGACGATCATACCCATTTTATGTTGGGTTTATTTAATGAACAAAAAATCTGAAGTGAAAAACTGGTTCAAAAAGTTTTACACTATGACTAAAAACCAATTTCAAACCAAAATTTGTATTTTGCACTCTAACTATGGTACATAATATTTCAATGAGCACTTGAGTGATTTTTTGAAAGAAAAAGGCATTCACCATTAGTCTACTTGTCGGGATACCCCTCAACAAAATGGCATTATTAAATGAAAAAAAAAACATTTACTTGAAGTAGTACGTGCCATAATGTTTTCTATGCATGTCCCAAAATATTTATGGGGTGAAGCAGTTTTAACGGCTTCCTATTTGATAAATAGGATGCCCACTAAAGTTTTAAAATACAAGACAACTTTTGAATGCCTAAAACAATTTTTTCCCGAAACTAGATTGCATTCGGATCTACACATCAAGGTTTTTGGATGTACTATGTTCATTCATCCACCAAATTAATTTCGGTCCAAACTTGGCCCACAGGCTAAAAAATGTGTTTTTTGGGTTATGCCTCAAACAAAAAGGTTATAAATGTCATAACCCTCAAACAAAAAAATTCCATGTAAGTATGGATGTTTCTTTTTAAAAAAAACAACCCTAGTTTACCCAAAATTCTCTTCAAGGGAAGAAACATGAAATGGAAGACAATTTTTGGAATATTTTGGTCCCACTTCCAAACACTGTTTCTTCTCCAAAAAATCCAATATGCCCTACACAGGAACCACATGAGTCTGATAGAGGTCCCTTAGGAGAACCGGGTCCTTTGGTGCCTAGTGAAGAAGTTTCTCACGTAGGGGGAGAAGTGCTACAGACTGATCAACATGATCTAAATTTTGAGCTTCAAGTTTATACTAGTAAGAGATTTCATCAAAAGAACAAAGACTCGAATGTCAATCCTACACAAAGCCAGTATGAAAACTCGGGTTATGGTACTGTGAGTCTAGGTATTCTTATTCCAACTCCTGTTTCAATTCCTTTTGCTAATCCCAATGACTCACATATTGTTCCTTCAACAATTCCCAAAAATTCACCTGTTCTTGATCTTGATGTTCCTATAGCAATTAGGAAAGGTGTCCGAAGTTGCATTAAACATCCTATTGCTAAATATATCTCCTATCAAAGGTTGTCAAAAAATATAAGCTTTCACATCTAGGATTTCACACTTATTTGTTCCAAGGAATATATAAGAAGCATTGGATGATCTGGACTGGAAGTTAGCAATCATGGAGATGAATGCTCTAAGGAAAAGTGGTACTTGGTAGATAGTTGATCTACCCCGAGATAAGAAAATAGGGGGGTGTCAATAGGTGTTTACAATAAAATGTAAAGCTGATGGGAAGGTTGAAAGGTACAAGGTTAGACTAGTGGCTAAAGGCTTCACCCAGACTTTTGGGATTGACTATTAGGAGACCTTTGTTGGGATTGACTATCAGAAGACCTTTGCTCTTACTGCTAAAATAAACTCTATTAGAGTTTTGTTGTCTCTTGCAGTGAATTTAGATTGGCCTTTACACCAACTAGATATCAAAAATGCCTTCGTCAACAGTGATCTTAAAGAGGAGGTGTTCATGAGCCCACCACCAGGATTCAAGAAGAAACTTGGAAGTGACAAAGTATGCAAATTGAATAAGTCCTGTACGTACTCAAACAGTCACTAAGAGCGTGGTTTGAACGCTTTGGAAAGGCTGTTACCAGTTATGGCTTCCTTCAGAGTCAAGCAGATCACACTATATGTTATCAACACTCAAAAGATAGTAAAGTTGCAATTTTGATTGTTTATTTTGATGACATCATTTTAATTGGTAATGACGAGACAGAATTGGTGACCCTCAAGAAGAGACTTGCAAAAGAGTTCAAAACTAAGGACTTGGGAATCCTGAAATACTTCCTTGGAATGGAATTTGCGAGATCCAAAGAAAGTATTTTTGTCAATCAAAGAAAGTATGTACTTGACCTACTTGGAGATACAGGTTTACTTGGCTATAAGGTGGCCGAGACTCCTATTGAGCCTGATTTGAAGTTACAAGCTGCCAAGACTGAAGTGAAGGACAAGGAACAATATCAGAGACTTGTAGGAAGGCTAATCTACTTGTCTCATATGCGCCCTGATATTGCTTTTGCTAAGTCAGTTCATGCACTCACCAGGGCCAGAGCATTTTGAGGCTGTCTACAGGAGCCTAAGATATCTGAAAGGGACTATAGGGAAAGGTCTATTATTCAAGAAACGTGGTCACCTATAAGTTGAAGTCTACACTAGTGCAGATTGGATAGGAAGTGTTATAGATAGGCGATCTACTTTGGGCTACTGCTCTTTTGTCGGGGGAAACCTCGTTACTTGGTGGAGCAAAAATTAGAACATGATGGCTAGAAGTAGTATAGAAGCAGAATTCAGAGCCGTTGCCCAAGGAATCTACAAAGTTATGTGGATCAAGAGGATACTTGAAAAGCTGAAAGTTTCTCATTTGGCACCCATAAAGGTCTATTGTGACAACAAAGCTGTTATCTTTATATCTCATAATCCAGTTCTTTATGATCGAACAAAACATATAGAAGCGGATAAACATTTCATCAAGGAGAAGTTCGATGGTGGAATAATATGCATGCCATACATTCCAACAACTGAACAAATTGCTAATGTTTTGACTAAGGGCCTACACAAGAAGTAATTTGATAAACTAATTGGCAAGCTGACTGTGGAAGACATCTTCAAACCAGCTTGAGGGGGAAGTGTTGGAAATTTGGTCAATCAAGGATTTGTGTTTTATGTAAATATAGATAGTCAATGGTGTAAATTAGGAAAGATAGGCAACTGGCAATATTTAGTTTTATTTTTTTCTTTTTAAAATGCAATTCCTCCTCTACTTAAAGAGGACCTTGTACTTATTCAAAGATATACAGGCATAATTTTTTTATACTCTCTAATAAATTATTAATTTTTCAATTATTATATATCATCAGACAAAAATTCGATAAAACATTAGACATATGGTGTTTGTGATGCACACGATCAGAAAGTCAAATTGAAAGACCCGCCACTTTCTCGTGTTTGCACTTGTGAAAGGAAGGTTTTTACACTCAAAATGTAAAAAATTTGGTTGCAATCTAGAGATATGAAACATACTAACGTATGCACGTAACTTAATATGAGTGGAATTCGGAAACTTTAATTCCCCGACTCATTTGTCAACATGATATTTCTGTCCTAAATTACCCACAAATGGCCAAAAAACAATGCATGTGTATCAAGTAATATGATATCGCAACATATAATAATAATAACAACAACAACAATAATAAAACTAACAATAACAACCACAACAACAACAACAGCAGTAATAGTAAACAAGTATATACCTTTTGAGGGATGTGGCAATGTAGCAGCACCATGAGATAGTACAAATCCTACTATTGAAGCTCCCTTGCTACGTACACAATGAACAAACATGAGGAACAACTAAAAAATATCCTACTCTAAGTTTTTTCTTTTTTTTTTTTAAGTAAACCTATATTTTAGTGTAAGGACAACTATAGTGAGTCAATAAGAACTGGCTCACCTTAATAAATATGTGAAAACAAGCATAATTTAGAGAGTCATAGGCAAGAGAGATTTCAAATATCAACAAATTTCGTTGCAACATAGTAATAAATAGTTTACTCAATACACACACGTAGAGACAAATAGATAGGTATGTATATATATGAATGCCTTTTAATAGATAGAATCCATCTACATTTGGAAATGAGACTCGATATGATTGCATCAAGGATTTCCTAGACAAAGAGTCCGTTTGGTTCATAGATTTGAATAAAAAATTTGAATGAAGATTTAAATTTTTGTAAGAGAAAATATTATAGCAAAATAATTCGAACCGTGATTCAAACCACAAACCAAACGCACCCTTAGAGTCTCAATAAACAAAACAAAATTAGATATTCAGCACTACACATGTACACTGTACAAAGGATACCAACATGTCTACCATGGAGACATTTACAGCCCCTACATAACCGATATAAGTAATTGTATTCAAGCAAGAAAGTTGCACCAAACATTAGATGTAGGTAGGGTAAAAAATACATCGTCACATACCTACTAGGAATTACATTAATTGAAGGGACTTCTACAACTTCAGAGATCGACACTCCTGCAACATTACTTCTGTTGTTTCACTCGCTCTCTCTTCGTCAGATGTTGTAGAAGAGATGTACATGCACATGAAGATAAATTAAAAGCTGTTCAACATTTGGATATGGAAGAACTAGTTAATACATAAACTACCTTCTGCCCGTTACTAAACTAGCAACTGCGGTAAAACATTAGGCTTAAAATGAATCAGGCTGTGAAGAAAGAATAGTTTTCAATAAAAAAATGAAGCTAAATTCAAGATGCAGTTTTCAACGCAATGAGAAAGCTTTTCAAAATTATGAGCAGGCAAAATGGTTTAGCGGTTCACATGATTATCACCATGCAGATGCTCTCAACATTGTCAAGGAAATAATAAACAACATTTTAGAAAGTTATAGATAGTTATACGCCATCAAACAAGAAAGCATGCATGCCGTTAAGCAGTACATCTTCTTCAACCACAAGTAAAATATATACATGCAGCATATTTTTGTATGGAACACAATAATTAAAAATTTCAAATAAAGTCAATTTGCCAAAGTTCTCTAGGATTTAGCTTGAATTTTTTCATAAATTTAGGTTTGCACAATGTATATATGTATAAGGAATGTGTGATGCTTGCTAATATTTAATCACACACATTAAAGTAGACATTTCATATCCTCATTTAACTAAGACATTACACATCTCCCTAGTGAGAGAAATTTATTTGATGGTAGACGAGCCAAATAAACAATAAGAGCACTAATACGTAGTTAGGAATCCTGAGTCTGTACAAGCAACCTCGGCGTCTAAAAGATATAATTAAAAATATATTAGAAGCATCAAAAGAACAAATCTGACTGCTGAAGCTATCACCTAAAAAACCACCACATCTTCTGCCACTACCTAAAAGTCTACCACTACCATGAGAAACATTCTCTTCTTGATGAATTCATTTAGGCAAAATCAGCCTAGCTTGATAAATATAGCTTTATTACTAGCAGCACACTCGATATATGTCATTCTCACCAGTCTCTTGACTAAACAAAAAACCTGACGCTGCAGTATAAGTCACTTTTCAAAAGTTCTGGCATGTGTCTTACCACCTTGTCTTAAGAACTGAATCATAAAATAAAATATGATATAAAAAAATACAGATTTAAGATTCTATAATCAAATATAGATCTAAGATTCTCAAATTTATGTAAACATTCTACAAATAGAAGTTTAACAATTGTCTAGTTAATTCTGATATAGATTTTAAGCGACTGCTACAAATGTATACCCTTCAATTTCAGACAAAATATCTTTGATTTAGAGAGTTACATTTCAATAAATTCTTTAAGTTCTAGCCTGTATTATTTTACCACCATGATGTTACAAAAGTTAAAATTTAAATCATAAACAAAAAAAGGATTCAACATGTTGTAGCAGGGAACTGAAACTTCTCAACCAAATGGTGCTAGAGTTCATCCTTTACAATAATGTCAAATCATGACCAAATATAGATTTTCTAATTAGAAATTGAGACTAACTGCTTTTGCAGTTTCAGACTTGTCTGCTTTAACATCTTCATCCGATGCACTTGTCTGCCTTTCCTGATCCAATGACATTTCAGCCAGTATCATGGTGGACAGATTCATTACCTCAATGAGATTGCCATCATCCTCATCAGATGTAGTGAGACTAGCAACTTCAACGTTGGTCCACTCTTTGCTACTTTCTTGTGAGGCACAACTATCAGATACATCTATAACTCCATTCTTGCGAACGCTTGCAGCAGTATTCTCCTCAATGTCCCCACGAATTTCCTCATATTGAACAACATCAGCTTCTGAACCAGTATTTGCAGTTCCAACCACATCATTATCATCGATAACAGAAACTTCATCTATGCTAGATTCAGAACAATACAGATCAATGGTATTAGTATCAAGTGCAGCCTCTTCCACAGATGCATTCAATTCTAATAGACTATCTGTAACTGATTCTACTTCACAAAACTCCCTACCAAGGACACTAGTTGCTTCTTTGCTTGGTTTGGCTGAGGATCTTTTTCCTCACCTTTTGGTACGTGGTGTAACTTTATCTACAGCCCTATCTAGATCCACTCTCCTATTGAATTGTTCATTATTATCTCTATCAAGAACACTAACTTCTCTGCTTACTTCGGCTGAGTGTCTTCTCCCTTGTCTTTTGGAACGAGATTTTACATGTTCTATATTACTATCCAATCGTGTACTCTCATTTAGTTGTTTACCATGTTCATTTACCAAACGTTCAGAGGCAGCATCGTCAGCCTTCTCAACATCAACACTTGCTACCATTTCTTTGCTGTCCCTTGCATGTCCAAACCGGATGACAATGCTACCATCCGAGCACTCTGCCCATACCACGGAAATCCAGAAATAACAATCAGAAGAATTACACTACCCAACCCAATAACAATAAACAAGTACTCTGTTATTCCAAATTCAAGACACAAGCATGATCAGAATAAAGATACAATTTTCTAAAATCTCCAAAGAAGAAAATAACTGCAAAACTGCCGAATTACTGCAGAATTTTTTGCCAAGAAACCAACACAAATTCAAACAAGATATAAGCATAAAAAATAAAATCAAATAAAAGAGGAAAAACAGTGGCAGTTACAACTAAAGCTAGCAATAAATAATCTTTTATTGCAAAGACAAATAGGAACAACCCAGAACGAGAAAAATATTATGAACGCACAATTTCCTAAATCCTATCCATCTCTTGCTGAGCTACCAACTGAAATTCAAATAAGAAATTTAAGCAAATTCAATGACAGTCATGTAAAGGATACTCCCAAACTCAGTAACAGAAAATATTTGATTCCAAATTACAAACATAAACAAATGGAAATCCAAAAGTTTCCTAATTCCGTTCAAATAAACAGAAGTTCAAAGGAAAATTCAGTATTGGCGTACCGGAAATTGAAAGGAGTCCAAATTCCGAGGATGAAGAACTGGAGTCGGAATCCAATTTCGAGCTGAGAGTCGGGAACCTAGTCAGTCGCTTCGGCGATCGGAAATTTGAAGAGAAATTTTCAATTCCATTACTGTTATGGTGAGAAGGTTTGGAGAAGAAGAGAACGCGAAAAGGGACGAAGAGACTGTAGAAGCTCAGAGGCAGCGAAGCTCTGGGATCCGCCATTTTTTTCCTTTTCTTGGTTTCTATTTCTGAATGTTCTCTGGCAATCCAAAATGGTAAGAAAAATTATTAAAATTATTTTCTACTTTTTTAATATTATTTGTTCTTTTTTAATATTATTTGTTCTTTTGTTTGTTTTGATTTTGTTGTTTCGCTAAGTTTTTTTTTTAGGGTGGTGAGAACCACTTTTACTGTAGCATGTGAGAGTTTTATATTGTAGTAATTTTTTTCATTGTTACTACAGAATGTGAGAGCTTTACACTATTTATAACTGAGTTTGTGATAGGAACCACAGTTTGCACCACTCAGCCACACATGGGGTTAAAAATAGCAGCTTCCATCTACGCCAAAATTCTAGCCGCAACAAGAGAGTATTATTTTTTGAGAAATTGCACCAAATGTGAGATTTTTACAAACTAATAGCAAATTATATCAATGATTTTGAAAAAATAAAATAAATATTATATTGAATAAATTAGTTTTTTAAATCAATTGTAATCTCAAAATGCCCCATCAAATTTGATCCTCCCTCTTCATTGGTTTCTTTGTAACATCAACAACTCTCTCTTTTTCAATCTCTTTTCTCACTTTCTTTCTTCTCCATAGTTCACGACTTTCTCTTTCCCTCCCTCCCTCTTCAGATTTCCTTTCTCTTCTCCTCTATGGTCGATAGACGTCGTTGCCATTGTTTGTGACTCGCTGCCGTCTCACGACTCCACCATCCTTCGCCTAGAAGAGATAGTCATCCATGATATTACTGCTATCACCAATCGCAAAGCCAGATCTAGAGATCGCAACCACCAAAGTTTGCAAAGATGACTCTTGCGCAAAGTTTCGACCTCCTCGCCAGTGACCTCTGACCTCTTCTACAAAGATCCAACCTCCTCGACGACAACCTCCTATGCAAAGATCTGGTATGCCAACTCGACATGAATCTTCCTCTCTTTGAGTTTATTCATCTCCCTCTCTAGCGCGGATCTATCTCTCTCATTTGGTTTTCTTTATCCCGCTCTTTGATGCCAATCTTAACCAACACGACAACGCTAACAACTTAATGGCAAGTCAATGTTGGTAGCTTTATGACGTTGCACATCACGATGTTGGAAAACCAGTATGCAGCGGAATTTTAAAATTTTTAAATGAAAGTATTTTCAAAACATAAGTTTGACATGCTAAATATATAAATTAATGAAAGATCTTACTAATATCTTTTGTATACTAAAGTGGGCTCGAATCTGATAGAGAAGAACATTCCAAAATAGCTTCAACCAATTGATCTTCTTTGCTATTCTCTATCCACGATCGGAGTGTGGGTGGTCACATATTGTAAAGCTCTTCCTCACACATTATAAAGACTTCAATGGCAAGATATACTTGAAGGATGACACCGAGCTACCCTGAAGCCTTATGTCAGGAATATCAAATTCCCAACGACATCATCCTTATGTTACCCGTGAGGGGGACTCGCTAGTGGACTCATCGAAGGGCTTTATCACCTTGTATGTGAAATTCTTCCGAACTGGACTCCGCTTTCCATTCCATCCTTTCCTTCGGCAAGCATTGAATGATTTAAATGTGTGCCCTGCTTAGCTAAACCCAAACTACTATAGATCCCTAATCGAGATGCACATCCTCTAGAGATATTACACATGACCAAGATGCCACGGGAGGCCTTCAAATAGGTCTTCAAGATGAAGAGGCTTCCTCGGTAGACCGATTGATACTACTTCATCGGCTTCAAGGAAAGACTTCATCTTTGAGAGCCCTGACTCGGACAAGTTTTGGAAATTCAAGTGGTTTTACGTCAGGGGGAACTGGATGTTTCGT
This sequence comes from Artocarpus hirsutus, assembly GCA_946598075.1. Classification (NCBI taxonomy): domain Eukaryota; kingdom Viridiplantae; phylum Streptophyta; class Magnoliopsida; order Rosales; family Moraceae; genus Artocarpus; species Artocarpus hirsutus. The sequence continues at coordinate 45,602 of CAMOHE010039942.1, read as the reverse complement.
GCCGGTGAGGTGGTGCCCAAAGATCAAGAGGTCCCGCAGAAGTTTGAGCAGGGATATATGTGGTCGAAGAGACCATGGGCATCGAGCAAAGTCATCGTGCTTTAGAGGAGTTGTATATGAAGCCTAAAGCTTCTCGGTAATAGACCTTTTTGTTACAGAAGATGAATCTAGCCCACTATGGTTAGTTTAGGGGTCCAACTCAACTAAACCCCTGACATGATTACATTCCATTTGCTCGGGCTACTAAGCAAGTGACCAATATAGAGTGCAACATTGTTGATGTGCTAGGGTCTACCAATAAGAGCCATAAGTCCGGGGGCCCCGCAAGGTGGGTCCTATGGAGGCTTGAGGGAGTACGCCCGGGCCGGACGCCACAGAGCACCTATCAAATTGGGCAGTCAATAAGGGAACCATCATTCTCTAGTTCTAAGGAGTTTTCTAGTGGTTTCCTCGGTTTGGGGCTACCCATTGCTGATGAAGAGCTCGGGAACGTGATCAGGCTGCTTTATCTACTAAGCCAACTCCAGATCAAAGGTTTGCCCTAGGTTACTTTTTGATGTTGTTGTTGAGCTTAGTTTAACTTAGAAATTTTCTTGTTGCAGACATGTCTTTGAAAGAGAATGTCTAGATAGGAACGACAGAGAATGATAGAGGAGCTGTGTTGGTCCAAAGGCAAGGGGGGCTTTGGGTCCAAACAGAGAGGGACCGAAGAGCTTGAGCGCCTTGTTGCTACCGACCCTTCAAGCATACCGCTACCATCGACGAGATAGAAGGACTCATCAAATCATTGCAAAGGCAACCCTTGTATTGTTGTCGTCATCTCGCCGACGACGCCAATCGACCCATTGAGGAGGCACTATTTGTCGCATGCCCTAATGCTCAAGAACATTAGGGGGACGAGCTAGACGAGGAGTTTTTTGCAGCAGTTAGGGAGTAGACGCTCTTGGACTATTTCAATTCAACATTCAAGCTAACTGTTGAGGTATGCCCCGTTTAGATTCCAAGCTTCTTATTACTTGTTGTTTTCTTAGTTTCTAATATTTGCTCTTGTAGACCTGCTTGTACTTTAAGATTGCCGACCTCTTAGTCAAGCACACTTTCCACATCGAACGAAGAAAAGCCGATAAGGTTGTCGAGAAGAAAGACCAAGTGGAAAAGCAGCCCGAGCAGAAGGAGACTGAACTTTCTCAAGCGAGGGCCGATGCCACCCGAGCTAAGGAAGAGGCCTAGAAAGCTCAAGAGGAGGCCAACTAGGAGCGGGCAGAGGACGAGCAGGCTTAGGCCACCCTTCTTAAGGTAACAAATAAAGTTTAGTCTACTCGAGATGAGATCGAGCGGTTCTTAAGGGAGGAGCTGCCCAGTAGGCTGACCCAAGCAGTGGAGAAGTTCAAGAGCTCCACTGACTATGCGAACAACTACTATCTCGGAATGAAGGATTTACAAGAATATCTTTTAGAGAAGCATCCTAAGGTTGTTGCCATCGACTGGTCAGTCATTGTCGAGCCCGAGGCCAGTGGGGAGGAGAAGGACATAAAGGAGGTCTAGGCTCTAGAAAGACTGGACACAGTTGTTGACCTAGATGCCGAGGATGGCAATGTCAGGGCCTAGAGCTAATGGCCTTTTTGTAATAATTTTTTTTTTTTATTTCCCTTTGTCCAGGTTTGGAAGGTATCTGGTTATTTGTACCTCTCATAGACATATTAATAAATTTTTATTTTTCCCAAGTTCAATGCTTTTCGGGTTATTTTTATTCCCAAGTTCAATGCTTCTTGGGTTATTTTTATTTTTTCATCATATAATCTTGTGTCGTCGAGTAGGAACATGTCCATTTCTCATATCCTTTTATTCAAGAATGCTTATCTAGTGTGTCCAATCTAGGCTGACTATGACGACGCATAGTACCCTATGCCCCCTTGGACTTGTTTAAGTTTTTTAGGACTTTTACAAGTCTAATTGTGGTTAGGAGTTAAATTCCCCTAGGTCATCACCGGGTCAATGTAACTGTTGGTTGGGTCATCCACAATGCTCTAGATTAGTGGACTACTGTTTCAAGTCTACTTGTGGTCAACATGCGTGCCAAACAGCCCCTGGTTGGGTGTTAAGGTGGCCCCCCTTCTTTGGGAGTTGTGGCCTTTTTGAGGTTTGAATTGCTCAGAAGAATTCTTTGAATGTGTGTCTTTCATTGATTTTTCTTTTCTCGTACATTTCTCTACTCTATTTGACAAATCTTTTAGTTATAAAAAGAATAATGAGTCTAGAGATCAAAAAAGGCGTTCTGGCTCTTGTCAACAATAAAATCGCTTCAGATGCTTAGCGTTCTAGGGGTGGCCGATCACATTGTACTACTACAAAATGTAGATTCCACGACGGTTATAAACCGTCATGGAAAAATTTCACGACGGTCAAAAAATCATCGTGGAAACTTCTGTCGTGGAACAAGACCGAGTTTTCACGATGATTTTTTACCGTCGTGTAATCGAATAATTAGTGCGGTAACTAGGGGGAAGGTCTAATTTTCCACGACGATTTTCATCAAAAACCGTCATAGAAGGTGAAGATTCCATAACAGTTTTCACCAAAAACTGTGGTGGAAGCTAGAGCTTCCACGACAGTTTTTAGTGAAAACTGTGGTGGAAGCTAGAGCTTCCATGACAGCATGACAGTTTTTGGTGAAAACCGTGGTGGAAGTTAGAGCTTCCACGACAGTTTTTGGTGAAAACTATGGTGGAAGCTATAGCTTCCATGAGGGTTTTCACCAAAAACCATTGTGGAATATGGAGATTCCATGATGGTTTTTACCAAAAACCATCATGAAAATTTGGTATTTTTTGAAAAAAAAATCTCCAATAATTTCTATTTCCCACAGGATGGCCAATCCCTTATGTTATCCATTACATCAAGGCCCTAATTGCATATAATAATTGCTGTATATTAAAAATTGCATTGTATTTACAAGATCATTTTATATTTGAGCTATTTTGAGCACTTTGTTAATCTACTATAACGTGTACCTATCGAAAAAGCATGTACCTATTTACAAATTGTACCCACTCTAATCTAACTTCATGTATGTTCGTATGTATATAAAAATCTTTTTTTCTTAAGGCTTGTATACCACTTGTAATCATATCCCACATGAAACGTAGAATAAAAAAACCACATTCTATGTTTTCTTGTTGTCTTGGACACTTACATTTAGAATATAGTGTTTGGTCAGTTTGTGACACCAGTTCCTACTTGAATCTTCCAATCATTAAGCGCCCTAATAATGTATCATGTTTAAATAATAAATAAATTAATAGATGATACAATTATGTGAGACTAAAAACAATTAATTTTATAAGACAACATTAATACTTACAATCTTGTGACTGATATGAAATCCTCATGATATGAAATCCTCATGTGGTGGGTGTCCGAGGGTGTCAAACCAATATATTTGGTCCTCCCATGACGAAATAAGTCCCAACATCCAATGTTCTCCAACGTTGTATGGCAGGAAGAATAATTTCCCCCTCAGTGCTTCAGCTAATAGGTGAAGGAGTGATGTGGCACGCTCTCTATGATCACTCTGTAGGTCTCTTGCAGCACTTGAAACAATGGCCGGAGATATGAAGCCGAAATTTTGTGCCATGCCTTGAAGTTCACAATATTTCACCAAAAATCTACAATAAAAAATATTATAGTTAATTATTTTAAAGCACCTTACAACTTTACATATATTTTTAAAATACTAAAATAAGGCTGGAGTTATCACTGGAGGTATACGAGGATATAGTTTACCCTAATTTCTTCAAAGTGGATGAAGTTGTAAATGTTTTCATACCCCACATAGATAGACAAATCATTGCCAATGACATTTACCAGTATCGGGTACTGAATGATCGACCCATTGCGCATGAAAGGATGTGCGTATAAAGCCAACTGCATAAATTCTTGAGGTATTGAAGCGAAGTTAAATGCAGGCAGTTGCTCTTTAGCAATGGTTTGTACTTGTTCTTGTTCAACCTCAGGTTGTGATTCTCTTGCTTTTAGAGAGCTTTTCTTTTTTTTTGCCGTTTGTTTCCACTTAGATCTTGGGAAACATGGCTAGGTGCTTGACTCATCTTTGTTAATGTGATGACTTCAACTAACCTCTTCGGCCATGCAACGAAGCTTCCTGTTGCTTCACCCATAGTTGTTATTTCAAGTGTTGGAACAGGCAATTCAATTGTTCTAACTCTAATGGTAGTGATGCTAACACGCACGTTCTCTTCCCCTAATAGTCATCCATGAACTGTATCAGTTGGAAGGCTCTCCATCCACACCTTCCCAAGCGCAACAAGTGTACACCCACCATTAACTCTATCCTCAACGAAGAGCGTACATTGTTCAGGCCCTTGACGAGGAGGTGACAGTTGGACTTCTGGAGCTTCTGGAGCTTCTAGAGCTTCTGCTACAGTATTGGGAGGGTTACAACTAGCTTTGAAGCAGTTGCGTTGTGAGATGCTATCATACGTTGACTTAGCATGTCCTTGGGAAACGAGCTCAATCACAAGACTTCAGAGTTTTGCAATCTCCATATGCATCTTCGACATTTGAGAATTCAATTTTGACGATCCTGGTTGGAGGTCGAAGTATTAAGACTGCTTCACATACTTCGATTGACTACGAACACGTCCTGGATGTTTTGGTTTCCCAAGTGCCCTCGTCAAAATATCATCATTACCGACCGATTGGAAGCTCCCTTGACTTTGTTGCATTGTGTATTCATCCTATACAACAACAACACAACCATATTATTCATGCAATCCTTCATCCACCCGTAGTAAAATACAAATTAATTGTTTGTGTTCAGTAGACTTACAATCAAGTTGGAAATCTTTGCTACTTTTGGATTTTTAAACTGGCCATCGGGTACTTGACGTGATTTTACCCATAACTCCTCCTGTGTTGGTTGCATGCCTGTCTTTGCAAACTGTGTTACGCTATGTTAGTAACATAGTAATGAAGCAATAATTGATATATGTAGTTTGAGTTAATTAGTAACGTACCAAGGATTGCTCGAGTTCTCTATATCCCACTCGACCAACCATAGAGCAGTATTCATTTTCTGCTCTTATTTTTCTTGCATTTGATGATAGAAATTGGAAATCACTGGAACGTCGATACCTCACAAAAGCTTCCCAATCTTCATTGTTTATGGAAGGGTAGTAGTGTGCTACCGTAGGAGGCCATTTATATATATTTACATCCTCCTTTGGAATGAAAAGGTATGGCTGTACTAAGGTAACGTAGAGGTCGAATCTGAACCCCTTTGCTAATTCGCCGCAAACCTTTAAAGCCCTTTTCCTATACCAATCCTCAACTATAAAAGCTTCGTATATCTCTCTCCAAATCACATCTTTTACTTTATCTAAATCCTTAGACCTCCAATCTTTTGTCCATATTAGAACGTGCTCTCGACTAAGGACTCTGATCCAACTGCTTAATTCATGACCGGGTGCGCCTTCCGGTTGACCTTTCAAATCAAAATTCACTTCAATTCTTAAACCTTTCTTTCTCATCCGATGAATTTCTTTCATTAATGTAGCCCTTCACTCAAAGTCTACTTTTGGATCAAATTCGGTTTGCTTTTGTGGCTTACTGCGATGGTTTCCCTTGCTATATTACGGTGCAGATGAAGTGCAGCCTCCGTACTCCTTCTCGTACTAGTCACTATCGATTTCGTGAGACATTGTACCTATGCAACGTATTCAAAAACTATACACAAACATACTAACATTAATCACAAACTACACATATTCACATCTTCACATACTAATTTCACGAATTGCACAATTTCACATAATTTCACATGTTAGACATATTGACATATTCACCACAAATTGCACAATTACTTTCCATCTTCACATATTCACAATTTCATATATTGACATAATTTCATGTAATCAGATATTAACATATTCACAATTCTCAATTTCATAGACACTTTTCACATATTCATATAATTTCACTTATTACACATATTCAGAAGTTCACAATTTCAATTACATATATAATTTTACAAATTGTACATATTCACATAATTTCACATGTTCGATATATTGACATATTCACTACAAATTGCACAATTACTTGTCAGCTTCACATATGCACAATTTCATATATTGATATAATTTCACATAATCAAATATTAATATATTCACATATTCACATTTATAATTCGTTCCACGACGAAGGGGGTCGGGCCGAAGGGGGTGGGTGGGGGGAGGGCGAGGTAGGGGGTGGGGTGGGGGTGGGGGGCTAGGTGTGGTGCTAGGGGGTGGTGGGGAGGGGTTGGTGGGGGAGAGGGGGAGGGGGGCGGGCTAGGGGGGGCTGGGGGGTGTGGGAGAGGGGGAGGGGAGCAGGGGGCTAGGGGGGGGTTGGGGGGGGGGGGGGGCCTGGGGGAGAGGGGGAGGGGGGAGGGGCGCTAGGGGAGAGGAGGAGGGGGCGGGGTGGAGGAGGAGAAAGAGAGAGAGGGAGGGGGAAGAGGAGAGAGAGAGAGAGATGGGGGGAACTTACCAGAGGGGGGGGGCAATGGTGGCGCTGTGGAGATGGTGGCGGCGGAGGGAGGCCAGATTTTAGAGAGAGAGAAATGGGTCAAATAGATTGTGGGTGTTTTTAGAGAGAGAGAGAAAGAGGGATTTGAGATAG
>CAMOHE010039942.1:0-38907 GCA_946598075.1 Artocarpus hirsutus | reverse complement strand
CCCCCCCCCCCCCCCCCCCCCCCCCCCCCCCCCCCCCCCCCCCCCCCCCCCCCCCCCCCCCCCCCCCCCCCCCCCCCCCCCCCCCCCCCCCCCCCCCCCCAATGGTGGCGCTGTGGAGATGGTGGCGGCGGAGGGAGGCCAGATTTTAGAGAGAGAGAAATGGGTCAAATAGATTGTGGGTGTTTTTAGAGAGAGAGAGAAAGAGGGATTTGAGATAGAGAGTGAGGAATGGGCGCACATATAATGGGTGTGGATGGCGCGGATTTCAAAAATTTGTAGTAAATTTTGGAGTCACAAGGTAGCTACCACGACGGTTTCTTGTAGAAACAATCGTGGAAAACTCCTCTACCATGACGGTTTCTTTCAAAAACTGTCGTGGAAAAGCCTTTACCATGACAGTTTCTACTAGAAACAGTCATGGTAAAGGATCATCCACGATGGTTTCTGGCAGAAACCGTCATGGAAAAATTGTCTAACAACTTTTTTCCACACATGTGTTAAGCATCCAATGGCCCAGAATGTATACTTTATCTCCATTTTCACTAGAAATTTAACTATAAATCAATATAAAGAAATTAACATAAGATTGAAAATTGCAGTAAATTGCCAAAAATTATTTCAAGTAAATTGACATATATACAAATTATTGATGCTCATCTTTTAACCTTTTTCTTTCATTGGTTCGTCGATATATATCCATTCTACATCTTCATTTGAACATAAACTTGGACAACTTTCCCACAGTCTTTGCTTTCAATGAAGATCATGAAGAGAATAAGGACGAGGAGGAATAGGGTGCCGCAACCTTCAGTTCAGTTTAGGGAGTGTTCTTTCCTTTCTCATTTTTGTTTTCTTTTTACATTGAAGACAATATATTGTTCAAGTTTGGGAGTGGTGTGTTGCTTTATGTTTTGTTTATGTCAATCAGTCCTTATGGCTTAATTAGGTATTAGTTTAGGGTTTGTTTTGTTTTTCTTGCATTTGATAATAATTAGGACAGTAAAATTGTGTCGTTTGAGCATTGTTTAACTTGAATCATAGGAGGCCAATGATAAGATGATGGTTGAAATTGAATGTGGCTTTTAGGAGATAATAATTATTGTAATCTATCATTGTTTTTCTTGTGATTTGTTTGCCATGCTATGATTCTTTGAGCACTTTGAGCACCCATGCCTTGATCACTTAAGTATTTTACGCTTAGAGGACTTTTATGTTGATTAAGTGATATTTTTGATCTCAAATGAACACTAGAACCTATTTGATAACCACTCGAGGCGAAATCCTAGGCTACACAACATTAAGGACATGATTTAGGCAATTTTTGGACCGTTTGAGCCTTTCAAGCCTACCATTGACATCATTTAATCACTAGTTACCCCGTTGAGCCTTATTAGCCATTTTTTTTGTTACCCACATAATCAACTTAGCCTTTGAATAATTTTATCCTACTTAGTCCCTCACTCATAAGCATGACTAGTTTGTCTAGGAAATTATGTGAAGATAGTTGATATGACGGGAGGATGGGTGGAGTTTTTAAAAACTTATGAAGGAAATATATTTTCCTATTATTCATTCTTGGGTGGAGTTTTGAGTACTATTATCAAAGGATTATGTATTCACGTCTATTCATATTTCAAAAAAAAAAACAAAAAAAAAAACAAAAAAAAAAGAAGAAAAAAAAAGAGGCAAAAAGAAAAAAAAATATAATACATACATCCAATAAATGTGAATGACAAAGAAAGTACAACATAAGTTTTGGGGTGTACTGAGAGTGTAACAAGAGTTGGGGGTGTACTTAAAAAGAAGATATGATGTTTTCATGAGGTCCTAAGACAAATTGTGTGTTTATGGGTGAAATTTGAGCCACATTATACCTTTTATCTCACCTTTTTACCTTAGCCACACATTACAAGCTGAATAAAGTCCTAATGATCTTTGATGCTGCGATAGTCTACATTAGTGGAGAGTGGGTTTGAAAAGTAGGCCTATGGAGTTCATAAATTTCACCAATCTAGAGATCTCCTAGAATATACTTGTTGGCATAAACTAATCCGAGTGTAGGTACAGAAGTGCTAGAGGCATCACACACACACTCAAGGAATTATGAGTATGGTAAACTTGAGATTTAATTTGATTTTTGCATGATCACAATGACTAGAGTCTCCTTTGAGTCATAAACTTTATGTAATCTTTGAGGCCAAGTATGATGAAAAATTAAATTGATGCTCAAACTATATCACGTGTCAGTGTCAGTCCCATCTTTTGTGTCTTGATCTTTGTCCTTCTTTTGTGTCTTTTGCTCGAGGACTAGCAAAATCTTAAGTTTGGAGGTATTTGATAAGTTGGTTTTAGGCTAATTAATTAGATGATTCTCACTTAATATTTTTGTTAGTTTTGAGCAATTTAAAAGGATTTGATAGTGTTCTATGTTCTTTTGTAGGTTTTGAGGAAAAAAGATGCATGATAGCAAAGCACGAGACAAAATAGACGAAAAATGAGCAAAATTAGATATGGGGACAAAGTGAAGCCTAGGCGCCACTTCATGGGCGCCTAGGCACTCTTACAGATGAAAGTTACATACAAAAACCCGAGAGCAAAGCGCCTAGGCGCCATTCTAAGGAGAGGCAAACCAACACTACGGCGCCTAGGCGCTGAAATCCTGGCGCCTACGCGCCAGTTCAAGAATCACCCCATGACGCTGATTAGCGCCTAGGCGCTACAATCATGGCTCCTAGGCGCCATTATGAAGCCTAGGCGCCAGAAAAATGGAGCCTAGTCGCCAGTGCGATTTCAAATCGAATTCCAACGTAATTTTATTCCAAAATTGCCCCTCTAAACCCTAGTGTATAAATAGAACATTATAGAGGGTTTGAGGACGAATTTTGACAGAGAGATCCTGCAGAAAAGAAGGAAGGACTCGCTACTTTGGAAAAGAAGATCGGTGTAACCCAGAGACAGAAATCCATCTTCCCATCCAAACATACAATTCTTTTCTTCTACTCTTCATGTTTAGAACATTGTTTAGGATTGTTTTTAGTTTCATTAGGAACTAATTTTATCTATTCTAGGGCTACAATGTAGCCGGATTATGAATGTTCACTTTTATTTAATTTAATTCAATTCGATGTTTATTCATTATCTATGCTGAGTGTTTAATTTAATCTTAATGCTTGTAAAAGTTTGTGCACCTTTTGCATAATTTGTGATTTAATTTGAGGCTGAGAAGTGATAACTAAATTAGACCATGATTGAATGCCATGATATCATCATAGGATAGAGATATCTATGAGACTTGTGTAACACTATGAATTTCTTGTTCTTAATGAATCTTGGTAAGTTTAAAGTTTCCGCAGAGATGTAGGAAATTTGCTAATTAGGATAAATTATTAATGCTTGAGAAAGATTAATGACTACCTAAGAGAAATTCGTTATCGGCATAGGAGTAAACATCAGTTGATTAAATTAGATAATTTGAATAGGATTAATTTAGGTAAAATCGGATGCCCTAGTCTTTTATTATTTAGATTTTCATTTATATTTTTTTGTTTTGTTATTTTTTCTATTTTATTTTTTATTGTTCAAATAATTTTAGAGTTAACCAATTTCGGTACTTAGTTATATTAACGCAATCCTCATGGGAATGATACTCTACTCACTCTTTATTACTTGTCTATGATTTTGTGCACTTGCAGATTTCTCGCAACATCCTTCCCGGTGGCTCTCTATATATTCAGTCACATCGACATGCCTCTGAGCATAACTGATCATCTGAGAGAATGTGCTCATCTCCTCGAGGGCAAGCAACCAAATGAAGTTTCGATCGTTGAGGCCTACCATGAAAGCATGCTTTAAGGTTTCATCTTATATGTCCCTCACCTCTAATACAGCTTGGGTGAAACGGTTGATGTAGTCCCTAATGCTTTTGTTTCCTTGCTTAACAACATAGATTTAGGTCACCTCCTTTCTTCTTATCTTGGATGTGGCAAAGTCAGTTAAGAATGCATCAAATAGCTGGCGAATTGAGGCCATGGTGCCTGGCTCTATACATTAGAACCATTGCCAAACTAGGCCAATCAAAGTGAGTGAAAATGCCTTGTACATTATGGCATCACTAACATTCTAGAGCAGCATATGGCTTCAATACTGTTGAAAAAATAGTATACAGCGAAATTTTTAAAAATTTTATGTCAGAGTATTTTCCAAAACACAAGTTCGACACGCTATATGCATAAATTAACATGATCTTACTAACCTTGTAAATGCCAAAAAGCTACCTCAATCAATGTAGAGAAGTAACGTTCCAAAAGGACCTTAACCAACTGGTCTTGTTTGCTATTCTCTATCCATGATCGGAGTGAGTGGGGGCTCATACATACAGCTCTTTCACCTAGTGACTCTCCTTCCACCAATTGAGAGAACCCAAAGCTAATATTCGTGATTTGTGAACAAGAGCTCTTAAGGAGTTTCAAAATCTCACCAGCAGAGTTTCACTCTTAATCTCTCAATTAATCTAAATAATAATGAGACTCATTCCCTTTTTATAGAGGTTGGGCCCGAGAGTTAGTCCTTATTAGATAATCCCTTAAAATTTGAATCAGAATCAAATTTGGATCAATATCTGATGAAATCTATGTGAAAACGTATGATCTTTTTATCGCACATCAATATGCCGATCTGTCTAACTGGTACGCAAAACTTGCCCCATCAGTAGACTGAACCTGAGGATCAGCATGCCGAACTACTGATAAAAATCTCAGCGAATCTTTTATTTTCCACCTGAGATTCTATAGGATAAAGTCTTAGTTTTAATTCAAATAACCCATTAGAAAAGTTATCTAATCAAAACAATTTTATCTCGATAATCTTTAAGAAAATAAATGAATTCTTGATAATTCTACAAGTTTATCTTGATTTAATTTATTCAAAATTAAATCAACTAATAAACAGGCTAGAATTATCCGATCCCAATAATTCAACAAGTTTATCTTGAATTAATTTTGTCACAGAATTAATTCAACTGATAAACAAACATGAATTATTTGATTCCTCCAATTTCAACCAATCTAATAAATCTGACTTAAGTTATCAATTATTGAAAAGCATGTTGTATCGTTATTGGATTTTTGTGAGCTAGCAAAGGGGACCAAATGGACCTATGTAGTTCAAGCTCCTGATAATTATAAAACCCAATATCCTAGATATATATTTCATAATTATCAACTCCAATAATACTCCACTAAAATCTGGGAGCCACACTCTCGAACTATATAGAATTACGAAGCCCGAATAGCTAAGTCTCCATGACATATTATAATGTATCGTATCCCAATAGGATTAACCATAATCAACTTAAGCACAAGTTTTGTCTTACCTTCTCGATTATTTTTATCTTATGTTTCATTATCTTACCATCAAAAAACTTACCATCCAAAAACAGTATACCAATCAGTTACACCTATGTATCTAAATGGTTGAGCACTCTAGTTTTTCAATTATAAGATAACACATATAAGAGGATATCACTACTCCTAAAGGGGAGCTATGGATTCCATATCTATGAATAACAGGTCTACGCTATCAAGAGTCATGCCTCTAATGTATCGGCACGCATACCACTATTAAAATGTGGGTGTCACCTTTTGGTACATCAAAAGACACAAATAAAGACAACAGGCCCACCATTCATCTCAGAATTAAGATACAATACAAATGATTATCTAAAGTGAATCAATTTGCCGAGACAGAATTATTAATCCAAATCAATTCACTTTATGTCCCAATCCAACATATCGTCACCTATGACAACGTGCTAATGTTTATATTCATGGAGTCCACCTCTAATGGCTAAGATAAACCATCTCCCAATAGGGATATAGACAACATAACAATCTTTACATGAATAAAGCGCCCAACTTTATTCCCTCGATTGCGGATCTTATGATTTAGACCATCACCTTAAGAATCGTGTCTTCTACATAATCTCTCCATCCTATGCCCAATTCTTAAAGGTTTAGACTGACAGTTTCAGACTTTTATTTGTTTAACATACATTCAACAAATATGAACGTAAAGTGGACAAAATTTGGTATATTAATAATAAATGAATTCTTTATTAACAAAAATGTCTCTAAAATCATATTACATTTTTACTCCTTAGGGCATACATGTCTAACAATCATCCACTTGCACTAGGTGAGTAAATATGACAAATCTTGCATCCCTATAGCTTCCACATACCTTTCGAAGACTCTCCTAGTAAGTGTCTTCGTGAATGGATCAGCTAAATTATCCTCTAACGCGATTTTACACACCGTGACATGCCACCCTTGACAAAGTCCTTTATCACATGATACTTTCGATTAATATGCTTACTTTTCTTGTGAAATCTTGGTACTTTAGCATTAGCTACCGCTGCACTGTCATCACAGTATAGTGATACCGCCTTATCCATACCAAGAACTACCTCAAGATCCCCAAGGAACTTGCGGAGCCACACTGCTTCTTTTGAAGCATCACTAGCTGCCACATAGTCAGCCTCCATCGTTGAATCCAAAGTGCAATATTGCTTCACACTTCTCCAACTAATGGCATCACTGCTCAAAGTGAACATAAACCCAGAAGTTGATCTCCTCGAATCTAGAAAAGATTGAAAATTTGAGTCAATGTATCCTAAAGGAGTCAAATCTTCACCTGAATACACAAGCATATACCCTCGAGTCCTTCTTAGGTACTTGAAAATATGCTTAACCGCAACTCAGTGGTTTGGTCCTGGATCCGCCCAAAATCAACTTACAATCCCAACCGCATAACAAATATTCGATCATGTGCAAAGCATGGCATACATGAGACTATCCACTGCCAAAGCATGAGGCACCTTCTTCATGTATTCTCTTTCTTCATCAAACTTTAGAGAGTCTTTCTTAGAAAGAGTAATTCTAGACCTAGATGGTTGCCCACCTTTCTTGGAATCTCTCATTGCAAACCTCTTAAGAATTTTATCTATGTAGCTGGCCTGGGACAAAAATATCATTTTGTTCTTCCTATCCCGAAAGATCTGGATACCGAGAACAAAATTAGTCTCACCCAAGTCCTTCATGTCAAACTACTTGGTCAACCATAATTTGACCAATGACAATGCCCCAATGTCATGGCCAATTTACAGAATGTCATCTACATAGAGTAGTGGAAAAGCCACCTTCTCATCCTTAATGTGTTTATAAACACATAGATTATCCACATTTTATGAGAACCTATAAGTCTTGATCACTTGATCAAATCTTATGTTTCAAGAACAGGAAGCTTGCTTAAGTCCATAAATTGACTTTAGCCATTTACAAACCTTACCCTCTTGACCCTTGGCCTTAAACTCGTTTGGTTGTTCCATATAAATGGACTCATCAAGATAGCCACTTAGAAAACCTGTCTTGACATCCATATGCCAAATCTTGTAGTCGAGAGCGACAACTATAGACAAGAGAATCCTAATAGACTTAAGCATGGCTACAGATGAAAAGGTTTCCTCGTAATCGATTCTTTCCTTTTGCGTATAACCCTTAGCAACCAGTCTAACCTTAAAGGTTTTGACCTTTCTATCCACTTCTCTTTTCCTCTTGTAGATCCATTTACACCCTATGGGTTTTACTCCTTTGAGAAGATCCACAAGCTCCTAGAACCGATTAGTCTCCATAGACTTCATCTCTGTGTTCATGGCCTCTGTCTAGAGTTTCGAATCAACATCCTCCATAGCATCTACGTAAGTATAAGGATCCCTATCATGTTCATCTAGTTCAGCCAAAAAGGCCTCACCATTGAATATACCTCTTGAGTTGACGCCTGATCCTTCCACTATGCCAAAGCCCCTTAGGTTATTGTTTAGGTTCGTTTGGTTTTTCTATACTAATTGGAATGGTTTCATTTGGAACCTCCAGAGTGATTGGATCACTCCTTAACTCCTCAAGCACAACTTTGCTCCAAGGCTTAAATTCATCCACGTAACTCTCCTCAAGGAAAGTTGTATTAGTTGAAACCATAACTTTATTTTCCTTTGGGTTATAGAAATAACCCCCTTTACTCCTTTTTGGATATCCTGCAAACACGCAAACTTTCAAATGTGTTTCCAACTTATTCGCATCCTTAAACAGGACATAAGCTGGACATCTCCATATGCAAATATAGTTTAAGGATGTCTGCTTGCCTGTCCACAACTCGTGAAGAGTTTTAGGGACGAATTTTGAAGGCACATTGTTCAAAAGATAACATGCGGTTTATAGTACATATCCCTAAAAGGATAAAGGCAATGATGAATAACTCATCATGGACCTAACCATGTCTAATAAAGTCCTATTTCTTCTTTCTGCTATGCCATTTTACTGTGGAACACCTGGCGCAGACAAATGGGATAAAATCTCATTCTCTAATAAGTGTCCTAGAAACTCATCAGAAAGGTATTCTCCACCTCAATCGGATCGAAGTGCCTTTATAGGTTTACCCAATTGTTTTTTCACTTTCGCCCAAAACTCCCTGAACTTGTCATAAGTTTCGCTTTTGTGGTACATTAGGTACACATACCCATACCTTGAGTAATTTTCAATGAAAGTGACGAAGTACTCATACCTTCCTTGTGCTCGGATGTTCATTGGTCTGCAAACATCACTACGCATAAGTTCTAGAACCCCTTCGGCCCTATTGCCTTTAGACTCGAATGATCTTTTGGTTATTTTACCCTCCAAACAAGATTCACATTGAGGTATAGATTCCATCTTTAAGTGACTTAAAGGTCCATCTCTTCCCAACCTTTGAATCCTATTCAGGTTAATATGACCATGGTGCAAATGCCAAAGATAAGCCTTATTAGAGTGAGAAGTTTTAAGTCTTTTAGAGTTATTATCATTCATCTCAACATTAAGCAACAAGTCCATCTTAGCTTTGATAAACTATAGATTATTTTGCATCCATCCAGAATAGATAAAAGATTTGTTTTTACGAATCACCACTTTATTATTAAAAGAAACCAAATAGGAGTCTTTAAATAAACAAGCTATAGAAATTAAATTCTTTTTAAATTTAGGAACATAAAAACAATCTTGCAAAATTAAAGTCCTATAATTATCAAAATAAAGATGGATGTCTCCCACTGCTTCCATTAAGACCAAGGATCCATCGCCCATCCGAAGCGTGAAGTCTTCATGACACAGACTTCTCGTTTCTTTGAACCCTTACAGAGAAACATAAACATGATTAGTTGCATTGAAATCTATGACCCAAATGTCACTAGATTCCTCAACCAAACAAGTTTTGAAATATAGAAGATCACACCTTCCTCCTTTAGAAAGGAAGTCCTTGCAATGCTTTTTGATGTACCCGACCTTCCCACAAAAGAAGGACTTAAGCTTCTTTGGGTTCTTCTTCTTCTTCTTCTTGCTCTTGGTGTTAGCATGAATAGAAGACTTCTCGTTCTTGGCCCGTTGTTTCTTTCCATTCCTAGAATTGGGATTGGAACCAGAAGCAGCTGCCAAATTGGCCTCTCCACTAGTAGGAGACTCCCTGATCAGCAGTTCGAACTCTTGTAACTATTTCATCAACTTTGTTAAGGTCATATCCAGCCTATTGCTCAAATTAAATGTAGCTCTAATGGAATAAATTCTATTGACAGAGTCTCAAAGACCATAGTCATTTGAGTTTCAGCATCGATGTTGGCTCCATTGGTTTGTGCCTCAACGAGGTAACCCATGACCAACATCATGTGCTCGTTTACTGATGTCCTCGGTCTATGCTTACAGTTGAAGATTTTTCAAAGCGTCCCTTGCTGCTTAGTTAAGGCCTGTCTTCTAGATTATCCAAGATCTATGTAGCAATCTCATAATCTTCATGTTGAGCTTGCAGCACATTGTTCATGATAGCCATAACATAGCAGCAGGCCTGATCGTTTGCATCTTTCCAACGATCATATGCTTGGAATTGATTGTTGGTGGAATTTCCCGTAGGCTCTAGAGGACAAATTTCAGTTTCTCAAAGGAGAAGACGATATCCAAGTTCTATTTTCAATCATTATAATTCCCTCCGGCTAATTGGTTTTTGTCAAGTATCAAAGATACAGCGTTTTTAGACATTTTTAATCTATAAAAAAGTATCAAATACCAAACATAAGCAAACATACCATAATAATTTAGTAACATAACACAATCATATAAGAACATACAAATGTGTTTATGTGTCTAAACCTTGAAAATATCACAACCTCACAACAATAATTCCCAACTCAAAATTCAACAAGCTCCTAGGGGAGTCATGTCACAATCAATTAGGAACATGGATCCCCTCGTAATTAATATATGCCATCCAAGACCCTACGATCCAACATATATTAATAATTGTTTCTTTGCATTAATTTTATTAACAAAGTTCCTAGGGAAGGTTAATAATAAAATTAACATGAGTGTATAATCATCATTTCAATAATTTATCCATGATTTATAATCACCACGTAGCGGTGTGCAACCATAAATCTTGCTAAAATAACTTATCCTCTCGGAGATCCAATCTGGTACATGATAGAAATCCCTTCCTAGGGGTCGGAACACTATGTTCTTCCTATGGACCAACAATGGAGGCCTTAGGTCCTCTCTTCGAAAACCTTCTCCCACTCAATCTTTTGAAATCAAGGTTTTATTTTTAAAAGGCATACATGAACAATTTTAATATGAGCGTTACTCCCTATTCTATATGACATGTTATCAATATATATGGCAAATCATATTATAATGCAGACAAGCAAAGCTACAAGCAAAATAATAATACATAACCGTAACATTACAATTCTATCCTAGAAAACAGAAAAACAATATTACAAGAGAATAATCAAAACATATTTTTGATTTTTCATCCTTAAATCCTTAAGTTGTATCCTTCTTTATGTAATGCCCATCTTTAAGTCTTCAATCTTGCATAGATCGAATACTCCATATTTTCAATCATATCCAAATTAAATCTTTCTCAGAATTGTCCCAAAAATAAAATTAACACTGCACCTTTTCTAAAAAAAATTTACAGCTCTTTGCCAGCAAGCTGATTTGGGTGTACAGGTTATCTAGTGAGTTACTTGGATTACCTTCGGAACAAGAAATCTCATTTGAGATCGAGTTAACGCCTGGCACTACACCAATCACAAAGGCACCCGACAGTATGGGTCTAGCCAAACTTAAGGAGATTCAAACCCAGCTTCAAGAACTTTTAGCCAAAGGATGCATAAGACTAAGCTATTCACCTTGCGGAGCACCTATGTTATTTGTCAAAAAGAAAGATGGAATTTGAGGATATGTATAGACTACAATGAGCTAAACAAAGTTAAGATTAAAAAAGGTATCTTTTTCATAAAATTGACAATCTATTTGAATAGTTGAAGGGAACAACCATATTTTCAAAGATCAATTTGCACTCTGAATATTATCAACTTCGAGTGAAGGAGGGAGATGTTCAAAACACAACGTTCCAAACATGTTAAGACACCAAATTTTGCATAATGCTATTTGGATTGACTAATGCTCCAGCAACATTTATGGACTTAATGAATTGAGTCTTTAAGGATTATTTGGACAAATTTGTCATTGTTTTCATAAATGATATCCTAATTTTTTTAAGGACTCCAAAAGAGCATAAAAACCATTTAAGGATAGCACTTCAGCTACTAGGGGAGCATTAGCTGTGTACCAAATTTGTAATATGTGATTTTTGGCTAGAAAAGGTCCATTTCTCAAGACATGTGGTATCATAAGATGGCATCTTAGTTGATCCCACTAAAATTGAAGTCATGAACAAGTGGTCAGCTTCGAAGAGTGTTACAAAGATTAGGAGTTTTCCTAGGTTAGTAGGCTACTATCGACGTTTTATTGAAGAATTTTCCAAACTCGCGGCACCACTTATAGCCTTTACACGAAAGGGGAAGAAGTATAAATGGACTACAAAATATGAATAGAGTTCTAAGAACTAAAGAGGCTTACAAGTACATTGGTACTAACCATACCTGATCCAAGTTTGGGGAAATTCGTAATCTATTGTGATGCATCAACTACAGGCCTAGAAGTGGTATTAATATTGAATAGAAAAGTGGTCGCATATGCATCATGCCAGCTAAAAGATCATGAAAGAAATTAACCAACCCATAATTTAGAGCTTGTAGCAATAGTGTTTGTATCAAAAATCTAGCGTCACTACTTGTATGGGGCTAAATGTGAAATCCTTATTGAGCATCAAAGTTTCAAACATATTTTCACCCAAAAGGAACTTAACATGAGGCAGCGAACGTGACTTGAGCTGGTCAAAGATTATGATTATGAAATTTTGTATCTCCTTAGGAAAGCAAATTGGGTAGCAGATGCTCTTAATCGAAAAGCAATATTTGCCTTTACGATTGTACAACCAATGCCAAATTCTCTACAAGAAGATCTTGAGAAGGCAGGAATCAAATTGATCACAAGGGCAATAGCTAATTTGTCTCTTCAACTGACCCTTGTCGAAAATATGAGAGGACGATAAGAAGCAGATTCTTCATTGCTCAATATAAAAAATGAGGTCATAAGGGATGGAGAAATAGGATTTAGTGTCTCAAAGGAAGGCATTCTTTAGTAAAAAGGAAGGGTATGCCAAATAAGGAGGATTTAAAGAGACAAATACTAGAAGAAGTACATGAGACATCATATTTTATTCATTTGATAGCCACCAAGATGTATCAAAAGCTATAAGAAAATTTTTGGTGGCATGAAATGAAGAATGATGTTGCTCAGTTTGTCAACAGGTGTTCGACATGTCAAAAAGTGAAAGCTAAACACCGACATCATATTTGCTCCGTTTTGTCTTGTGAACTTTTAGAATTGTTTATTTTGCTCCTTAAATTTCAAAAATTGGCACTTTTTCTTTGAACTTTTAGAGCTCCTTACTTTACCCCTTGAACATCCAATTTTTTGTTCAAGTAGATGAAATTAAGCTAGCGTAATTTGCACATAGATCACTTGTAGGGACAAAAATGAGATTTTATCACTTCAAGTTGTCAAAATAATCCCATTTTGGACTTTTACCCAAAAGGCCTCATGCTATTGGTAGGCGGTATCATTTCTTATGAACCATTGCTTATAGCCGTTCTTAGGCAATATAAGATTGCATAACTAATCCTTTCTTAGCCATCATCATCTTAGTAGAATTATGGTTGTCACATAACCCTTTTTTTTGTTTAAAACAAAAAATCAACAAGCCTCAACTCTTATTTTCGTCCTTACACTTAGTCATATGAATGCATGTATGTAGTAAAGAAAGGCGGTAAAAGAATAATAATTATTGTTTAGTGTAGTTTATTTTTACTTTCTTTTGGGTTTTTGCCAAAAAATATCAAAGGGATAGATTATTAGTTTTTTTGAATTGATACAACTAGCTTTGTAATGATAAAAAAATATGAAAAATGTGAAAAAAAATGTCAAATTCTAAAATTTCAAGGTGCAAAAGGTTCTAGAGATATTTCAAATATTTTTCAACGATTTTCAAATATTTTCAAAGTTGAACTTGAATCCTATTTGAGTCAAAGCTTATCTTATCTTGTGGAGCAAGTTTGAATTGAAGTAGGATTCAAAATTAGAAAAAGATAGGATTTGTCTTCTACATAAGCAAGTTGGAGATTTAGTGCAATTTAATGAATTGAAAAGAAGAATAACTGATATGAAAAAGGATCTCATGAGTTGAGAAAAGGCGTCTTGGAGATAACATTTTTAAAATTCAAATCTATTGCAATAGATTTTGCAATAGTTTAAATTTTGAATATGATTTCACTACCTATAAATAGAGTTTAGGTCCATAACTTCTACATAGAGTTTCCATGTGTAGTAAGGCAATAAGTTTTCATTTGACTATCTTTAGGAAAAAGGTGTTTCATTCTTCGAGAAAAGAATTAGCATTTTTTAGGAGAAGACATTTTGTTCTTGATAGGAGTTGATTAAAATACATTTTCAATTGCAATGGTGCTTGCTGAACAAGGCTATCAAGAGGTATAGCAACATAGGCATCAAGAGAATGAGTTTTGCCCACATTTCTCCTTTCGGCCTACTTGCTATTGTTATGGTTGTCATTCTCATTGCTACAGCTACTAGAAAACATGCCATGAATGTCTTACGTTCACTATTTCCTTTGTAAAATAAACAAATGCAATGTTGTTTTACCCCTTTTTCCTGCTAAAGAACTTCCAATGGACTTGAACATCGAATGCCCTAGCTAAAAGTAAATTAAGCACCTAATCTTGAAAAGCTTGACCATTGGATTCCTCATAAATTGGCTATTCCTAAAAAATAGCTCAACCATAACATTGAATTAATTGACAATAGGCTCCGAGTCCATGGCTAGTTAACCCTAGTAGTAATAATAATACTTGAACATAGCAATTGGAAAGCAATCAAATAGCAATTTCCTTAAAAAAGAAGGAATTAAATAACATATTTAAAAACATTTGAGGGTAATTAATATTTATGGTGTAAATAATTTATTTATTCATGTTTTATGGTTTAAATATGTTACTTCCCTCAAATATTTTTAAATAATCTATTTACTTCAAAAGATAAAAGTTCAAAGAAATGTGGCCTATTTGGTAGTGTTTTCAAAATGGTTTTACCCCCAGTTGATTTGCTAGTTATGTTAACTGAAAATTATATATATCGCCACACTTTTTAATCATCAATTTTTTATGCCACAAAAAGAAATATTAAAAAAATTGTTGCATAAATTTTGCATGAATTTCTCTATTTCTCCTCCCAAAAATCTCTCTACTAACCCTTTCAAAAAAATCTCTCATCCTTGTCTTTCCTTTCCTCTACTACATCCAGACCAATGTGTCTTACTATGAGCATCGGAGGAACACACAATCATCGACTTTGATAGCCATAGATGACAGATGATGACATGCCTTGATCAAGATCCACCATCCCCCTCTATATTGGCGTCCTCGCTCAATCCTTGCCATTGGATCTGACCTGAGCCAAAGACGCCATCCTTCTACATGATTGTCGACTTCGACAGCCATAGACGCTGGACGAAGACGAAGCTCAAAGACCTCAATCCTTAGTGGGATGAAAAGCTTAAGTTTCTCATCCACGATGCCAATTCCATAGTGTCAGAGCTCTTCGAGATTAGAAAGAGAAGCACCTTCTTTGGCACTTTTGCTAGATCTAGATTGGCACCTTCCTCAATCAGCCGATGTTGGAGAATAAGGCTGCTAAGGATGTAAAGAACAAGAAAACTACAATAGCTATTGTTATGTTGTGTTTTGTTCTTTTCCTCTGTTTTTGATGGTTTATAATGTCTATCGGGAATACGCTAGCACCAAAAAAGAAAGCTGCAATGATGTGAAGAAAAAGACGACTATAGTGGTTGTTGTTATTGTGTTGTGTTCATTTTTTTTAGTTTTTGATGGTTTGTAGTGGCTACTAGCAATGTTAGTGATGTCGGACGACGTCATCAGTAATCTGGGGACAAGGCTGTGACAATAAAGAGAGAGACAAAAAAAAAGAGAGAAAAAAAAGAGAGCAAAATGTCCCGGTAGGACACGTGACATATCCCCAAGGGAGAAAAATATCCCATAGGGAGATGTGACATGTCTAGGTAGGACATACAGACATGTCTCCATAGGACATGCTCTAAGTTTGTGAGATAAGAATTTTTAACATTTTGTGGCATAAACAAAAATTAAGTCGAAAAAGTTGCATTTATGTGAATACCCCCTAGTGTTAATTTGAATTTTTTTGATTTGAACATAAAAATCCAAATTGTGTAGTTTAAGTAGTAATCCAAATTGGCGTTTAGAAATGCAATTAAAGTGCTAATTTAAACTGAATATCCAATCTAAGTTGAGGCTTCTACTCCTATAATTGGAGAAGTATCCATCGATTTGTCCACCAAAGAGGATCGGCTAGTTGGAGGTGATGAGGTTGACGATGCAAAGGACAAAAAGGAGAGGCCTGTTGTGGTGCCTAGGTCCATGAGGCTGTAGCCTATAGAAGGGATTGGCCTGGCCAGACTTCAGTAGCAGGATATACTTCAAGGATGACATCGAGCCACCTTGAAGCCTTATGTCAGGAATATCAGATTCACAATGATGTTATCCTTATGCTACCCCGAGAGGGGGCCTCTCTAATGGACCAATCAAAGGGCTTTATCACCTTGTATGTGAAGTTCTTCCAAACTAGACTCCGCCTTCCATTCCATCCTTTCCTTCGGCAAGCACTAAATGATTTAAACGTATGCCCTGCTTAGCTAAACCTAAACTACTATAGATCCCTAATTAGGATCTACATCTTCTAGAGATATTACATGTGACCAAGATGTTGTGGGATGCCTTCAAGTAGGTCTTCAAGATGAAGAGGCTTCCTCGGCAAACCGATTGGACTACTTCACTAGCTTCAAGAAATAATTCATCCTTGTGAGTCCTGACTTGGACAAGTTATGAAAATTCGAGTGGTTCTACGTTAGGGGGAACTAAATGTCTCGGGCCGGTGAGGTGGTGCCCAAAGATCAAGAGGTCCCGTAGAAGTTTGAGCAGGGACATATGTGGTCAAACAGACCATGGGCATTGGGTAGAGTCATCATGCTTTAGAGGAATTATATACGAAGCCTGAAGCTTCTTGGCAATAGACCTTTTTGTTATGGAAGACAAATCTAGCCCATTATGGTAAGTTTAGGGGTCCAGTTCCCTAACCCCCAACTTGATTACATTCCATTTGCTCAGGCTACCGAGCAAGTGACCATTGTAGAGCGCAACGCTTTTGATGTCCTAGGGTCGAGCACTATCAAACCAAGCAGTTGGTAGGGGAGCCATCATTGTCTAGTTCTGAGAACTTTTCTGGTGGTTTCCATGGTTTAGTGCTACCCATTACCGATGAAGAGCTTGGGGACGTGATTAGGTTGCTTTATCTACTAAGCCAACTCCTGATCGACGGTTTGGCTTGAGTTACTTTTTGATGTTGTTGCTAAGCTCAGTTTGACTTAGAAATTTTCTTCTTGCTAACATGTCTTTGAAAGAGAATGTCTAGGTAGGAACAACAAAGAATGATAGAGGAGCTTTGCTAGTCCAAAGGCAAGCAGGTCTCTAGGTCCAAAAGGAGAGGGACCGAAGAGCTCGAGAGCCCCATTGCTGCCAAACCTTCGAGCATGCCGCCGCCGTTGATGAGATAGAGGGACTCGTCGAATCATTGCAAAAGCAACCCTTGTATCGCTATGGCCATCTCGCCGCCACCACCAACAAACCCATCAAGGAGGCACTGTCTGTCGAATGCCCTAATGGTTGTGACCATTAAAGAGCTGTGTCAGACGAGGAGTTTTTTTGCAGTAGTTAGGGAGTAGACGTTCTCAAGCTACTTTTGTTTGGCATTCAATCTAACTGTTGAGGTGTGCCCTGTTTGGATTTCGAGCTTCTTATTACTTGTTGTTTTCTCAGTATCTAATATTTGATCTTATAGGCCTGCTCGTATTTTAAGATTGCCGACCTCTTAGTCGAGTACACTTTCCACACTGAACGGAGAAAAGCCAATAAGGCCGTCAAGGAACAAAACCAAGTGCAAAAGTAGCTTTAGTAGAAGGAGACTAAGCTTTCCCAAGCAAGGGTCGATGCGACCCTCGCTGAGGAAGAGGCCTGGAAAGCTCGAGAGGAGGCCAACTAGGAGTGGGCAGAGGACGAGCAGGCTCAGGCCGCCCTTCTTAAGGTAATAAATAAAGTTTAGTCTGCTCAAGATGAGATCGAGCAGTTCTTAAAGGAGAGCTACCGAGTAGGCTGACCCAAGCAGTGGAGAAGTTCAAGAGCTCCACTGACTATGCGAACAACTACTATCTCGGGATGAAGGATTTACAAGAATATCTTTTAGAGAAGCATCCCAAGGCCGCTGCCATCGACTGGTTGGTCATTGTCAAGTCCAAGGCCAGTGGGGAGGAGAAGGAGGTCGAGGAGGTCCAGGCTCTCGGAGGACTGGACACAATTGTTGACCTGGATGCCGAGGATGGCAATGTCACGGCCTAGAGCTAATGGCCTTTTTGTAATAATTTTTTTTATTTTTATTTCTTTTTATCCAATTTTGGAAGGTATCTGGTTATTTTTACCTCCCATAGACATATTAATAAATTTTTATTTTTCCTAAGTTCAATGCTTCTTGGGTTATTTTTATTCCCAAGTTCAATGCTTCTTGGGTTATTTTTATTTTTTCATCATATAATCTTGTTGCGCCAAGTAGGAACATGTCCATTTCTCAGATCCTTTTATTCGAGATTGCTTGTTTGGTGTGTCCGAGTTGGGCTGACTATGACGACGCATAATGCCCTCTGCCCCCTTAGACTTTTTTAAGTTCTTTAGGACTTTTACAAGTCTAATTATGACCAGGAGTTAAATTCCCTAAGGTCATCACTGGGTCAGTGTGATTATTGGTTGGGTCATCCATAATGCACTAGACTAGTGGACTATTGTTTCAAGTCTACTTGTGGTTAGCATGGGTGCCGAATAGCCACCAGTTGGGAGTTAAGGTGGCCCCCCCTCTTTAGGAGTTGTGGCCTTTTTGAAGTTTGAATTGCTTAGAAAAATTCTTTGAATGTGTGTCTTTTATTGATTTTTCTTTTCTTGTACATTTCTTTACTCTATTTGACAAATCTTTTAGTTATCAAAAGAATAATGAGTCTAGAGATCAAAAAAGGCATTCTGGCTCTTGTCAGTTATAAAATCACTTTAGATGCTCAACATTCTAGGGGTGGCCGAGCACATGTCTACTATCTTGTATGTACCTGGCTAGACAATGCTAACTACCTTGAACGGACCGTCCCATTTAGGTACAAACGAACCGAGCCTGGGCTACTGGATGATGACTTTCTTTAGGACTAGGTAACCAACTCTAAAACTTCTCAGATGGACTTGCTTGTTATAGTACCAGGAAACAACTTGATTCCAAGCAGCAGTATGGATTATGGCGATGTCCCTCTTTTCTTCTAGGAGGTCAAACTCGAATGTTATAAGCATGGTGTTTCATAGTTTGTCATAGTGTTTAATCTTGAGGCTCGATAAACTAACCTCAGTTGCGATTACAGCCTCAACTTCATAGACCATGGAGAATGTGGTTTCTCTCGTGGTAGTCTGAGTAGTAGTGTAGTGTTGATGTCTACCAATGAGTGGTAGTGGATCAACACCATGTGCGGTTGTGCATGGTGCTTGGATGGCCTTTTGTCGCTCACCCTAGCCTGCTTGGGTGTTCCTACAAAAAAAAGAGGGACGCTTTGGAGGTAAAAAGGGTAGTACATGATGTGGTGCCAAACAAGGGCTCTCCAATGCTTAAGGCAAGTATTACTCAGTAAAGTACGGGCGCTTGCTAGTTGGAAGGAACAATTTGGTCTCAAGTTACAGTAAATGTGCCCTATTTATAGGCTGCACTCGAACTGGGTGTTCGGTGGGTTTCACCCATGATCTGTGTGTCACATCAAGGTCTGTCAGAGGGTAGGTGACATATGTCATGACCTTTGTTGATGGATCGGCCACCATCTAACAGTGGGAGTGAGGCCATATGTTGGCCTTTTATGGCAAGTGGCTCTCTATCTACAAGCTCTGACAACCCAATCTGAGCATGTGTCTTGCTCGGGGAGGCAAAGTCTTGCGTCGTAGTTGGCAAGGGCCTTGTAGAGCACCTCAGGACAAAGAGCCTAGGTCAAAATGTCAAAGATTGTTTTCTCGATTACATCTGTTGAAGAGCTAAGGTCACGAGGTTGAAGATCGTCTTCATGGTTATGTCTGTCCAGTATAGTTGTCAGGCTATCGAGGACGCATTTCCTTGGGGACAACATTGAGCACACCCCTAACAGTAGCCCCCCATTGCACTTGGTCAATGCTTAGTTGGGTAGACTATGCTGAGTGGGGGTGGTTAGCTTAGGTTAGCCTTCGGGTGGCATCTTGGGGTTATGGGAGTTGAAGAGCCACGCTCTCACGCTCGGTGGTACACGTGTCACCACATGATTAGGTGTTTCCTTGACGAGTGTAATCATAGTATCTCTTTGATTTTCGTGCTTGAGTTTTGTGCTTAAGTCTTGGCTATAAATAAGAGTTAACCCCTATTATGCCAATTGATGGACATGTCTAGACTTCAAATTTGTTAAGTTGTAGCTGCCAAGCTGTAGCTTATGACCTAAGAACTTAAGACCTTGTTCTAAGCACCTACGAAACGAGCAGGTAATTTTCCTAAAAAGAACATTTAAAGATAAGTGACCTCAGCGATTCCTAGAATGACATTACCATTTCTTGGCTAAAAAGCAGCACTAAGTTCGACTAGTCGATGATTGTGGAAGTCGATGTTAAGGATGTCTCGCTAGGGTAGGATGACACTGCCCAATTGGCTAAGATACTTAGTTTGAGTCCTAGGATGGTACCCGAGTAGGAATTTTTAGATATGATGGACGGAAGGTGTCCAGGCAAGTTATGCAGGGCCAAGGACCCGTATGTCAGGGCAGCCGTTGCTGGCACGTCTAGAGTTACAGCCTAAAAACGTGTTGGCTTGGTTGCGGCTTCCAATGTGTTGAGCACCTTAGGTCGGGGAGCTAGGGCTTCTGCTCCTGTCACGGGCTAAGTGACTGTCAACATCTTCATAGAGGATCGATCAACTAGGGTCGTGGAAGTGAAAGGCGTCAAGGCCGAGGACGAGGAGGTTAAGGAGAGGCCCATCGCTACAACCAAGGGATGATTGCCTATAGGAGTTCCCGGCCTGCCTAGGCCTTCGCAGCTGGGTATACACTAGCCTCAATGCCAGGCCAGCTCGAGGCATTACATTGAGAGTATTGAATTCTAGATGAAATCGATCTTGTCTTGCTTAGGGAAGGAGACTCATCTTCGAACCTGCCGGAAGGTTACATTACCCTGTACGTAGAGTTCTTTCGAGCCAAGCTTCGTTTGCCTTTTCACCCATTCCTCTAGCAGGCATCAAATGACCTAAATGTATGCCCTACTCAACTAAACCCAAACTACTATTGCTCGTTGATTGGGATGTACATCCTCTAGAGGTATTACCATGGGACCGAGATGCCACGGGAAACTTCCAAGTAGGTGTACAAAATGAAGAGGCTTCCTTTGTAGTTGGGTTGGTATTATTTCACCGGCTTCAAGAAGGATTTCATCCTTGGGAACCCTGACTTGGACAAGCTTTAGAAGTTCGAGTAGTTCTTCATTGGGGCGAACTACATGTCTTGGGCAGGTGAAGTAGTAACCGAGGACCAACAAGTCCCGAGGCAGTTTAAGCAAGGGCAAATTCAGTCGAAGAGGCCATAAGCATCGAGTGAGGTCATTACGGTTGTAGAGGAGTTATATGCAAAGCCTGAGTCAACTTGGTAGCAATCCTTCTTACTTCAAAAGACCAATCTCGCCCACTCTGGCTAGTTTGAGGGGTCTAGCTTAACAAACCCTCGCTGAAACGTCCCACTTGCTTGGTCGACCAAGCAAGTGACAGTTGCCATGCCTAGTGACCAAGCAAGTGACAGTTGCCATGCCTAGTGCCTTGGACATCCTAAGGCTGTGCACCAATCAATCCAGGTGGCTGAAGAGGGAGCCCATCATTGTCTAGTTCCAAGGACTCTTTAGGTGGTTCTTTTGACTTGGGGCCGCCCATCGCCAATGAAAACCTCAAGGACGTGATTATGCTTCTCTATCTGTCTGGCCAGCTTTAGATTGGGAGTATGCTCTGAGCTTTTTCCCTCCTCTTCTTCTCCCTTTTCTCTTCTCTTTTTTTTGCACTTACCAAGCTTGTCTTGACTTGGTGCCTTTTTACAGACATGTCTTCACAGCAAATGTCGAGGCAGGAGAGGCAAAAGATGATGGAAAACCTCTACTGATCCAAAGGAAATGAGGTCGTTGGGTCGAAGAAAATATGGACCCAGGGGCCTAAGTGTTGGAAAAATAGTACGGAGCAGAATTTTAAAAATTTTATATCAAAATATTTTTCAAAACACAAGTTTGACATGTTATATGCATAAATTAATCAGATCTTACTAACCTTTGAATGCCGAAGAACTCCCGTAATCTGTGAAGAGAATAAATGTTCTAGAAGAGCCTCAACTAACTAGTCTTCTTTGCTATTCTTTATCCACGATCAGAGTGAGTGTAGGCTCACACGTATAGCTCTTCCTTAAGGTAATTCTCCTTCCAACCAATTGAGAGAACCCAAAGCTAGTGTTCATGATTTGTGAACAAGAGCTCTTAGGGAGTTTCAGAATCTCACCAGCAGCGTTTCACTCTTATTCTCTCAATTGATCTAAATAACTCATGAGACCCACTCCCTATCTACAGAGGTTGGGTCTAGGGTCATTCCTTATTAGATAAGGTCTCAAAAATTTGAATCAAATCATATTCGAATCAATATCTAATGAAATCCATGTGAAAACGCATGATTTTTTATTCACGCATAGGCAAGCCAATCTGCCTAACTGGCAAGCCAAACTTGCCCCATCGGCAGGCTGAACTTGAGGATCGGCATGCCGAACTACCAAAAAAAAATCTCAGCAAATTTTGTTTTTCCACCCGAGATTCTATAGGCTAAAGCCCTAGTTTTAATTCAAATAACCTAATAGAGAAGTTATCTAATTAAAACAACTTTATCTAGATAATCTCTAGGAAAATAAATAGATTCCTAATAATTCTATAAGTTTATCTTCATATAATTTATTCAAAATTAAATCAACTGATAAACAGATAAGAATTATCCGATCCCAATAATTCAACAAGTTTAATCTTGAATTAATTTTGTCACAAAATTAATTCAATCGATAAACAAACATAAATTATTTGATTCTTTCAAATTTCAACCAATCCAATAAATCTAACATAAGTCACCAATAATTGGAAAAGCATGCCGTATCATTACAAGATTTTGTGAGCTAGCAAAGGGGACCAAATGGACCTATATAGTTCAAGCTCCTGATAATTATGAAACCCAATATCCTAGATATACATTTCATAATTATCAACTCCAACGCTACTCCACTAAAAGCTTGGAGCTACACTCTCGAACTCTATAGAATTACAAAGCCCGTATAGCTAAGTCTCCATGACATATCATAGTGTATCGTATCCCTATAGGATTATCCATAATCGGCTTAAGGACAAGTTCTATCTTACCTTGTCGATTATTTTTATCTTACGTTCCATTATCTCACCATCAGAAAACTTACCATCTAAAGATGGTATACCATTCGATTACACCTATGTATCCAAATGGTTGAGCACTCCAGTTTTTCAATTACAAGATAACGCATATAAGAGGACATCACTACTCCTAAAGAGGAGCTATGGATTCCATATCTATGAATAATAGGTCTATGCTATCAAGAGTCATGCCTCCAACGTATCGGCATGCATACCACTATTAAAATGTGGGTGTCACCCTTTGGTACATCAAAAGACACAAGTTGATGGCACCACTGCCTAGAGTAAACACAAAACCCAAAGTCGATTTCCTAGAATATAGACAGGATTAAAAATCTGAGTCAGTATATCCTAGAGGAGTTAAGACTTCACTCGAATATACAAGCATATACCCTCGAGTCCTTCTAAGGTACTTAAAAGTATGCTTGACCTCAATGTAGTGGTTCGGTCCTAGATCTGCCTGAAATTGACTTACAATCCCGACCTCATAATAAATATCTGGTTGTGTGCAAAGCATGGCATACATGAGACTACCTACTGCCGAAGCATAAGGTACCTTCTTTATGTATTCTCTTTCTTTCTCAGACTTTGGAGAGTCTTTTTTAGAAAGAGTAATTCCAAACCTAGATGGTTGCCCATCTTTCTTGGAATCTTGCATTGCATACCTACTGAGAATTTTATCTATGTAGCTGGCTTGTGACAAAGCTATCAATTTGTTCTTCTTATCCCAAAAGATCTGGATACCGAGAACAAAATTAGCCTCACCTAAGTCCTTCATGTCAAACTGCTTAGTCAACCATAATTTGCCCGATGACAATGCCCCAACATCATTGCCAATTAGCAAAATGTCATCCACATAAAGCAGTAGAAAAACCACCTTCCCATCCTTAATGTGGTTGTAAACACATGGCTTATCCACATTTTGTGAGAACCCATATGTCTTGATCACCTGATCAAATCTTATGTTCCAAGAACGGGAAGCCTGCTTAAGTCCATATATTGACTTTAGCAACTTACAATCCTTACCCTCTTGACCCTTAACCTTGAATCCATCTGGTTGTTCCATATAAATGGACTCATCAAGATAGCCTTAGAAAAGCCATCTTGACATCCATCTGCCAAATCTCGTAGTCAAGAGCGGCAGCTATAGACAAGAGAATCCAGATGGACTTAAGCATGGCTACAGGCGAAAAGGTTTCCTCGTAATCGATTCCTTCCTTTTACCTATAACCTTAACTACCAGTCTAGCCTTGAAGGTTTTAACCTTTCCATCCACTCCTCTTTTCCTCTTGTAGATCAACTTACACCCTATGGGTTTTACCCTTTTGGAAAGATCCACAAGCTCCCAACCTGATTAGTCTCCATAGACTTCGTCTCTATGTTCATGGCCTCTGTCTAGAGTTTCGAATCAACATCCTCCATAGCCTTTGCATAAGTGAAAGGATTTTTGTCATGTTCATCCGGTTTAGCCAAGAAGGCCTCCTTAATGAACATATACCTCTTGGGTTGATGCCCGATCCTCCCACTACGCTGAAGCCCCTTACGTTGTTGTTCGGGTTGGTCTGGTCTTTCTACATTGATTGGAATGGTCTCATTCGGAACCTCCGGAGTGATCAAATCACTCCTCAACTCCTCAAGCACTACTTTGCTTCGAGGCTTAAAGTCGTCCATGTAACTCTCCTTAAGGAAAGTTGTATTAGTTGAAACCACAACTTTATTTTCCTTTGGGTTATAGAAATAACCCCCTTTAGTCCCTTTTGGATATCCTACAAACACGTAAACTTCCGAACATACTTTCAACTTATTCGTATTCTTAAACAAGACATGAGCCAGACATCCTTATATGTGAATATAGTTTAAGGATGTCTTCCTACCCGTCCACAACTCGTGAGGAGTTTTAGGGGCCGATTTTGAAGGCATATTGTTCAAAAGATAACATTCGGTTTATAGTGCATATCCCTAAAAGGATAAAGGTAATGATGAATAACTCATCATGGACCTTATCATGTTTAATAAAGTCCTATTTCTTCTCTCTGCTATGCCATTCTATTGCGGAGTGCCTAGCACAGTCAAATGGGATAAAATCTCATTCTCTAATAAGTGTCCCAAAAACTCATCAGAAAGGTATGCTCCACGTCAATCAGATCGAAGTGCCTTTATAGGTCTAACCAATTGTTTTTCCACTTTAGCCCGAACTCCCTAAACTTGTCAAAAGTTTTGCTTTTACAGTGCATTAGGTACACATTACCCATACCTTGAGTAATCGTCAATAAAAGTGACGAAGTACTCATACCCTCCTCATGCCTGGATGTTCATCGGTCCGCAAACATCACAATGCATAAGTTCTAGAACTCCTTCAGCCTTATTGCCCTTAGACCCGAATAGTCTTTTGGTCATTTTACCCTCTAAACAAGATTCGCATTGAGGTATAGATTTTACCTTTAAATGACTTAAAGGTCCATCCCTTACCAGCCTTTGAATCTAATTTAGGTTAATATAACCAAGGCACAAATGCCAAAGATAAGTCTTATTAGAATAAGAAGTTTTAAGCCTTTTAGAGTTATTATCATTCATCTCAGCATTAAGCAGTAGTCTATCTTAGGTTTGATAAAATATAGATTATTTTGCATCCATCCAGAATAGATAAAAGATTTGTTTTTACGAATCACCACTTTATTATTAAAAGAAACTAAATAAGAGTCTTTAAATAAACAAGCTATAGAAATTCTTTTTAAATTTAGGAACGTAAAAACAATCTCATAAAATTAAATTCCTATAATTATCAAAATAAAGATGGACGTCTCCCACTACTTTCACTAAGACCAAGGATCTGTCACCCATCCGAAGCGTGAAGTCTTCATGAAGTAGACTTCTCGTTTCTTTGAACCTTTTTCGAGAAACACAAACATGATTAGTTGTATCAAAATCTATCACCCAAATGTCATTGGATTCCTCAACTAAACAAGTTTCTAAATACAGAAGATCACACCTACCTCCTTTGGAAAGGAAGTCCTTGCAATGCTTTTTTATATGCCCGACCTTCCTATTCTTGGCCTGTTGCTTCTTTCCATTCCCAGAATTGGTATTGGAACCAAAAGCAGCTACCATGTCGACCTCACCACCAGCAGGAGACTCCCTGATTAACAGTTCAAACTCATATAACTGTTTCATTAATTTTGTTAAGGTCATATCCCGTTTATTGCTCAAAATAAAAGTAGCTCTAAACGGAATAAATTCCTTAGACAGAGTCTTAAAAACCATAGTCATCTAATTTTCAGCATTGATGTTGGCTCCATTGGTTTGAGCCTCAGCGAGGTAACCCATGACCAACATCATGTGCTCCTTTATAGATGTCCCCAGCCTTTGCTTACAATTTAAGAGTTTCCGAAGCGCCCCTTGCCGCTTTGTTATGGCTTGGCCTCCAAACATGTCTTCAAGATTACCCAAGATCTGCTTAGCAGTCTCATAATCCTGATGTTGAGCCTGCAGCACGTTGTTCATGCTAGCCATAACATAGCAGCGGGCTTGATCATTTGCATCTTTCCAGCGATCGTACACTTGAAATTGCTCATTAGTCAAGTCTCCTGTAGGCTCGGAAGGACAAGGGGTTGTCAGCATAAATTTTAGTTTATCAAAGGAAAGGACGATATTTAGGTTCCATTTTCAATCATTGTAATTTTCTCCAGTTAATAGGTTTTTGTCAAGTATCGAAGATAAAGTGTTTTTAGACATTTTAAATCTACAATAAAGAATCATATACCAAACATAAGCAAACATATCATAATAATTTAGTAAGATAACACAATCATGTAAAAACATACAAATGTGTTTATGTGTCAAAACCTTAAAAATATCACAACCTTACAACGATAATTCCCAACTCAGAATTCGACATGGTCCTAGGGGAGTCATGCCAAATTCAATTAGGAACACGGATCCCCTCTGATTAATACATGCCATCCAAGACCCGTATGATCTAGCATATATTAATAACTTTTTCTTTGGCCATTAATTTTATTAACAAAGCTCCTAGGGAGGTTAATAATAAAATTAACATGCGTGTATAACAATCATTTCAATATTTTATCCATGATTCATAATCACCATCTAGGGGTGTGCAAGCATAAATTATGCTAAAATACCTTATCCTCTTAGAGATTCAATCTGTACATAATAGAAATCCCTTCCTAGGGGTTGGGACCACCATGTTCTTCCTATGGACCAACGATGGAGGCCTTAGGTCCCTCTTCGAAAACCTTCTCCCACTTAATCTTTTGAAATCAAGGTTTTATTTTAAAAGATATGCATGAACAATTTTAATATGAGCGGCACTCCCTATTCTATATGGCATGTTATCAACATACATGACAAATCATATTATAATGCAGACAAGCAAAGCTACAAGCAAAATAATAATAAATAACCATAATATTATGGTTCCACCCTAGAGAATATAAAGATTACAAGAGAATAATTAAAACACATAATTGATTTTTCATCCTTGAATCTCCAAGCAGTATCCTTCTTCATGTAATGCCCATCCGTAAGTGTTTGATCCCGTGTGAATCGAACACTCCATATTTCCGATCAAATCCATATTTAATGTTTCTCAGAATTATCTCAAAAACAAAACTAAAACTGCATGAAAAACTACACCTTTTTTGGAGAAAATTCTAGCTCTCTACTAGCAAGTCGATTTGAGTGATCGGCCTGCCAGTCATGACCCACCGGCCTACCGATCTATGACTAATCAGCCTGCTGAACCAGAAGTTTGGCCTATCGTTAGAGCCACTACATTTCTACCCAGTTGACGGCCTACTAAACCTTACATCTGGTCTATCGATCTATGACCATCGGCTTACCGAACTGGAGAGTTCGGCATGTTGACCGAGCAGAAATTACCCTTTCTAGAAAATACAATTTTTAAAGCAATTCATCAATTTTATTTTCAACAGTTCAAAAATATAAAATTAGAGACTCAAGAAATACCTGAGAACGCCATCATCCATCTTCAAGATCCGTCTTCTCCGAACAATTATTTAATTATAAAATTCTTACAAATTTAAAATTAAATAATAATTCCTAGACGGAGATGATAGTCCGTCATCTAATTACATGAAAAACCTAGATATACATTCTAACCTCTAAGGAACCATAGCCAATATAAATTAATTAATTAATAAATAATTAAATAATAATTTAATCAACCATAATTAATTAATAAACATTCACCATATAATCCCTGACAACATATAAATATATAGAAACCTAGAGTGCTAACTATCTATAAAATTAAATTCAAGCATGCGAGAGATCAAGATCACATAATTTATACATATAGCATGATCACAAACTTGTAAATTTATGTAAAAACCATATCTTTGATACCAATTGTTAGAAAAATAGTACGCAATGGAATTTTAAAAATTTTATATTAGAGTATTTTCCAAAACACAAGTTTGACATGCTATATGCATAAACTAATCAGATCTTACTAACCTTTGAATGCCGAAGAACTCCTGTAATCAATGAAGAGAAGTAACATTCTAGAAGGGCCTAAATTAATTGGTCTTCTTTGCTATTCTCTATCCACGATCGGAGTGAGTGTGGGCTCACACGTACAATTTTCCTCATGGTAATTCTCCTTCCAACCAATTGAGAGAACCCAAAGC
Source organism: Artocarpus hirsutus (assembly GCA_946598075.1). Classification (NCBI taxonomy): domain Eukaryota; kingdom Viridiplantae; phylum Streptophyta; class Magnoliopsida; order Rosales; family Moraceae; genus Artocarpus; species Artocarpus hirsutus. Next base: position 10,059 of record CAMOHE010039942.1, on the reverse strand, counting down.
TAGTGTTTGTGATTTGTGAACAAGAGCTCTTAGGGAGTTTTAGAATCTCACCAGCAGAGTTTCACTCTTAATCTCTTAATTGATCTAAATAACTCATAGACCCACTCCCTATTTATAGAGGTTGGGTCTAGGGTCATTCCTTATTAGATAAGGCCTTAAAAATTTGAATCAGAATCAAATTCAAATCAATATCTGATTTTTTATTCGCGCATAGGCAGACCGATCTGCCTAACCAGTAGGCCAAACTTGAGGATCAGCATGTCAAACTGTCAAAAAAAAAATCTCAGCGAATCTTTTTTTTTCCACCCGAGATTCTATAGGATAAAGCCCCAGTTTTAATTCAACTAACCCAATCGAGAAGTTATCTAATTAAAACAACTTTATCTAGATAATTTCTAGGAAAATAAATAGATTCCTAATAATTCTACAAGTTTATCTTGTTATAATTTATTCAAAATTAGATCAACTAATAAACAGACAAGAATTATCTGATCCCAATAATTCAACAAGTTTAATCTTGAATTAATTTTATCACAAAATTAATTCAACCGATAAACTGACATGAATTATTTGATTCTTTCAAATTTCAACTATTCTAATAATCTAACATAAGTCACCAATAATTAGAAACGCACGCTGTACTTTACAGGATTTTGTGAGCTAGCAAAGGGGAACAAATGGACCTATATAGTTCAAGCTCCTGATAATTATGAAACCTAGTATCCTAGATATACATTTCATAATTATCAACTCCAACGCTACTCCACTAAAAGCTTGGAGCTGCATACTCGAACTCTATAGAAATACGAAGCCCATATAGCGAAGTCTCCATGACATATCATAGTGTACCGTATCCCCATAGGATTATCCATAATCGGCTTAAGGACAAGTTCTGTCTTACCTTCTTGATTATTTTTATCTTACGTTCCATTATCTCACCATCGAAAAAATTACCATCTAAAGATGGTATACCATTCGGTTACACCTATGTATCCAAATGGTTTAGCGCTCTAGTTTTTCAATTATAGGATAACGTATATAAGAGGATATCACTACTCCTAAAGAGGAGCTATAGATTCCATATCTATGAATAATAGGTCTATGCTATCAAGAGTCATGCCTCCAATGTACCGGCATGCATACCACTATTAAAATATAGGTGTCACCCTTTGGTACATCAAAAGGCACAAGTCAAGACAACAGGCCCACTATTCATCTCAGGATTAAGATACAATACAAATGATTGTCTAAAGTGAATCGATTTGCCAAGATAGAATTATTAATCCAAATCAATTCACTTTATGTCCCAATCCAACACATCGTCACCTATGACAACGTGCCAATGTTTCTATTTACAGAGTCTACCTCCGATGGTCAAGACAAACCATCTCCCAATAAGGATATAGAAACATAACAATCTTTACATGAATAAAGTGCCCAACTTTATTCCCTCAATTACAGATCTCATGATTTAGACCGTCACCTTAAGAATTATGTATTCTACATAATCTGTCCATCATATGCCCAATTCTTAAAGGTTTAGACCGATAGTCTCAAAATATTATTTGCTTATCATATATTCAACAAATATGAATGTAAAGAGGACAAGATTTGGTATATAATAAATAAATTCTTTATTGATAAAAATGTCTCCAAAATCTTATTAAAATTTTACTCCTTAGGGTATGCATGTCTAACACCAAGTGCCCTCCTACTGCCACGCAACCAATCGCCCCATTGTTGTCAACAAGATCAGGAGGCTCGTCAAGCTGAGACCACTCACCAACCATTGTCATCATCCCCCCTGCCACCACCAACCGTGCCCCCTAGGAGGGGCCATGCCATGCAACACCTAATGATTGAGACCATCGGTGATGCTATACCTAGGGAGGAATTATTCGAGGCAACTAGGAAGGAAACATTCTTGGACTGCTTTCGCTCGACCTTCCAACTCACTGTTAAGGCAAGTAGAGTCCATGCCGTAAGCTTATTCTTGTTTTGGCATCTTTCTTGGCTCTAACCACTTCTTCTTGCAGGCCTACGCATATATAAAGATGGTCAACCTCATAGCCGAGCACATACTCTACCACAAGCAAAGGAAGACCAAGAATGCCAACAAGGAGAAAGATGAGGCAGAGAAGGCGTTTGAAGGGAAGGAAGCCTAGCTTTCTCAGGCAAAGGCTAACACCAATTGGGTCGAGGATGAGGCAAGGCCCGGAAGGAGGTAGATAAGGCGCTGGCCAAAGCAGACCAGGCATGGGCTACTCTCCAAGCTGCTCAGAATGAGCACGGGTGCTTCTTGAGGGAGGAACTACCCGATAGGTTGACCTAGGCGGTGGAAGACTTCAAGGCATCTACGGAATACATCGACAATTACTACCCCAGGATGAAAGACTTGTAGGAGTATATTCTAGAGAAACATTATGAGCCTATTGCCTTGGATTGGTCCTTGGTGGCAGAGCTTAAGGCGGGCAAGGACGAGGAGTAGGTTAGGCAAGACGTTGTGGTGGATCTTGATGCCGAGAATGGTGACAATAGAGATGGTGATGCCGAAAATAGGGCCAAAGGCTAGTTATTGTTCTCTTGTATTAAATTTTTTTCCTTTCTGTCTGGGCTTTAGAGGTTCCCAGTTACATGTACCTCTTGAAGACAAATTTTTGTTGTTTTTCAATAAAATTTTCATTTCATCTTTTCCAAGCTCAATACTTCTCGGATTTTTTGATGAAATTTTTTATTTCATTTATCCAAGTTTAGTGCTTCTCTGATTTTTTGATGAAAATTTTTTATTTCATTTATCCAAGTTCAGTACCTTTCAAAATTTTGCATCTTGTTTGGCCAAGTAAGGAAAACCTATTTCTCGATCCTTTTGGACATCATTAACTAGCATGTTCGATCCGGGCTATCTACAATGGCGTGTAGTGCCTAGTAGCCCCCCTAGACTTGTTTAAGTTCTTTTGGACTTTTTACAAGTCTAATTATGATTGGGAGTTACATTCCTTAGAGTCATCACCATGTCAAGGCAAGTCTTGTTTGAGTCATCTGTAGCATGATAGACTAGTGAACTAGTGTTTCAAGCTCACTTTTAGTCTGGATATTGGGATGACCTTTCCTCTTTGGGAGTTATGGTCCAATCCCCCAAATAAGAGTTAGGGTGGCCTTCCCTCTTCGGGAATTATGGCCTTTTTTGGTGTAAATTTCTTAGAAGAATTCTTTAAAATGGATATTTTCATTAACATTTTTTTGTACATCTTTATTCTGCTTAGCAGACCTTTTGGTTACAAAAGAATGAAGCCAGAGGTCAAAAATGGAGCTTTGGCTTTTTGTTAACAATAGAATTTCTTAAGGTATGTAGCATTCTAAGGGTGGCCAAGCACATTTTCTTCCATGTCGGTGATTTTATACGTGCCTGGCCAAACAATGCTGACCACTTTGAATGGGCCGTCCCATTTTGGACTGAAGGACCCAAGCCCAGGCTCTTGAACGATGACCTTCTTGAGCACTAGATCACCAACTTTAAATCTTCTTAGATGAACCCACTTATTATAATACTGGGCAATAGTTTGATTCCAAGCCACAGTGTGGATAAGTGCGCTATCTCTCTTCTCCTCCAACAGGTCAAGCTCGTACATCATGAGTTTGGTGTTTTACAGCTCGTTGTAATGTTTAACCCTAAAGCTCGGTAGGCTAACCTCTACCGGGATAACAGTCTCAGCTCCATAGGTGAAAGAGAATAGAGTTTCTCCTGTGGCAGTCAAGGCTTTAGTGCGGTAAGCCTAGAGTACCTTCAGGAGCTCGTCAATCCATGCGCCTTTGAGCCCCTCTAGTTTTTTCTTCAGGTTGTCCTTGATTGTCTTATTGATCGCTTCAACCTAACCATTGCTCTAAGGGTACCCCAGTGAGGAAAAGACTTTCTTGATATCGGACTGTCTATATAGGTGAAAGAGACTTGTTGATTTGAACTATTTGGTGTTGTTGGTAACAATGGTATATAGGACCCTAAACCGACAGATGTTGTTTTTCCAAATGAAGTTAGTGCATTTGGCCACAGTCATATCGATGTAGGGTTCAACCTCTACCCACTTGGTCAGGTAGTCAATGGCCATTATGCAATACCTAAATTGTGACTGGGCTTCAAGGAGAGGCCTAATCAGGTCAATTGCCCATTTGGCAAAGGGCCAGGTGATTGTGGTGGAGTTGAGGAGCTCGGCATGACGTCCGATTACCCAAGCAAATTGTTGGCATTTGAGACATTCTATGCATATTCTTTGCAATTTTGCTCCATGGTTGGCCAATAGTACGCTTGGTGGAGGCATTTTTGAGCTAGGGAGTGCTCCCCTGCGTGATTGCCACATAATCCACCATGGATTTCTTGCATGAGGTATTAAGCTTCCTTGGGCCCAAAACACCTTAGGCATAGGGAAGTGTAGCCACGTCTGTAAAGTTTTTCTCCAATCATCGAATACTAAGCTAAGCTATTGTAGATGCGTCGGGATTGCTCTCGGTTGCCAGGCAAACTCAACCGTGGTCAAGTATTAGATGTTCGAATCCATCTAGGTACATGTTTGCTCTTTGGCTACACTAGTTACATCTTTGGTGATGCCTCTCAATTGGGACAGATGTCAATTTGCTATCGCCTAGCCCTGAGGCTAACCTAGTAAGTGCATCGACCTTTGAATTCTCATATCTCAGGATTTGGATGAAGGAGAAAGCCTTGAATTGTCCTAGCCACACCTTGGTCTCTCTTAAGTAGACGTTTATGGATTCTGTTTGGGCTTGAAATCCACCGATGACCTGCTAGACGACAAGCATTGAGTTGTTATAGATGCAGATACAGTCCATTCTAAGGTCTTGTATGATTCTGAGCTCGGCCAATAGTGCTTCATACTTCGCTTTGTTTTTGGAAGCTTTAAAGTCAAAACGAAGTGCAAAAATGGCTTTATACCCGTCGAGACTAGTGAGGACTAGACTGGCACTTGAACCGTCAGCACATGACAACTTGTCCATGAAGAGCTCCCATTCAGGCTAGGTCTTAGAGGTATTGCTACTATTGCTGCTGTTGGCAACATCTTGGACTTCAACAGGAGCTTTCTTGGTAGATGGAGTATTCTATCTCGCGTCCATGAACTCCGCAATGAAATCAGCCAACGCTTGTGCCTTAATGGCTGTCCTGGGCACAAAATGTATGTCATATTGCCCAAGCTTCATAGACCACTTGGTCATCCGCCTAGAGATCTTTGTACTTTGGAGGACTTGGCACAAGGGGTACTTGGTCAGGACCTAAATAATGTGATCTTGGAAGTACAGTTGGAGCTCTCAAGCAGAAGGGACGATAGTGAATGCAAGCTTTTCCAATGGAGGGTACCGCTCCTCGACACCTTGAAACACATGGCTTGTGTAGTAGATGGTTTCTAGATGCTATCTTCTTCTTGGACAAGGACCAAGCTTACGGCCTTCTTAAATACAACCAGGTAGGCGCACAGGGATTCTCCCAGTAAAGGTTTGGATAGGAGTGAGGACATGGCTAGGTATCTTTTGAGGCTTTGGAATGCTTTCTCACACTCCATACTCCACTCAAACCTCCTTTTAAGCGCTTGGAAAAAAGGGTGACACTTGTCGGTAGATCGAGAGACGAACCTAGACAAAGCCGCAATAACGCCAATGAGCTTCTATACTTCCTTGACTGTACAGGGTGAGTGTATGTTGATCACGGCTTGGGCCTTGGCTGGATTGACTTTGATTCCTCTTTGGTTAACCATGACCCCAAGGAACTTGTTAGATTCAACTCTAAATGTGCACTTGGCTGGGTTGATTTTCATTTTGTATTCCTAAAGAATGTCAAAAGTTACTCGGAGATCAACGATATGATCCCCTACTTGGACAGATTTGACGAGCATGTCGTATATGTAAACTTCCATGGTTCTATCAATTAGTCAAGCAAACATCTTATTTACCAAGTGCTGATAGGTGGCCTTGGTGTTCTTTAATCCAAATGGCACCACGTAGTAGAAAAGTCCTTGATCTGTGGTGAAGGCGGTCTTTACTTGGTCTTCCTTGGCCATCCTTATCCGATTATATCTGGAGTAAGCAACCATAAAACTCAAGAGCTTGTGTCTGGTTGTTGCATCCATAAGTTGGTCTATTTGGGGCAATGGGAAGCAGTCTTTTGGGTAGGCTTTGTTGAGGCCAGTATAGTCAATATAGACTCATCACTTCCTATTGGCTTTTTTAATACATTCACTAGCCACTCTAGTTAGGTAACTTTTCAGATGAATTCGGCCTTTAATAGCTTTTGGACCTCTTCATTTATGGTGGCATACCTCTTTGGATTGAACGCTTTTCTTTTCTCAATTACTGGCCTATGCTTGGACCGGATGTTGAGGTGATGGTAGATGATGCTAAGGTCAATACCGGGCATGTCTTCGTGGGACCATGCAAATGCATCCTGATATTCCATGAGGAATTTCTCCATGTTGGCCTGAATCTCAAGTTTCAACTGAGACCCGAGTTGGACCGTTCGGTCAAGATATTCAGGATCTAAGTTGTTTAGTACTAGTTTTGCTATTAGTGTTGCTTCTACGTCTTCTTCTGGAAGTCAAGGGTGTAGGTTGTACAACATTTTAGCTCCTGCTCGACTAGATAGGGTATTTTGTCAACTTTTTATATGGCAGAGACACTTAATTACTGAGCTAAAGCCTCTTTTATAGTGTTAACATAGCAATTGTGGGAATCTTTATGCCGTGATCGGATGACCCCAACCCCACTCTCCGTCGAGAACTTCATTGGAAGGTGATAAGTGGAGACCACAGCCTTTAGGGCATTCGAAGTCAGCCACTTGACGATGATGTTGTATTGAGATGGTTTGCTGATGATGAGAAAGTCAACCATCCGTGTTACTTGGGTGGCTCCCTCCTTGAAGGTGACCGGCAAGCTGATCTTCCCTACAACTCAGATGCATTCTCCAGTGAAGCCATATAGGGGGATCTGGACTGGGATAGGCATGGCGTTATTGATCTTCAGCTTATCATATGCCTGCTTTAACAAGATATCAACTAAACTATTATTGTTAATTAGCACACACCATACAATGTTGTTGGCGATTTGGAGCTTGCACATGAGCGTGTCGTTGTGTAGATTAACAAGCTTGTCTACTTCTTCTTTGTTGAAGGTGATGGAGACGTCTTCTTGCCTGCAAATCTTGTTAATGTGTTTGAACATGTTCATGAGGTCACCCCTTTCGACCAGCCGAGCTTTGTAGGCATTAACCCGCCAGACATTGGAGGTGTTCCTACCTTCGTTATGTTGCCAGGTTTGCACATCTTGGGTTGGTTGGCCAATCCTCCTACCCTAGAGCCAGGAGTTAGGACTCGCTCCATAAAGTCCTGCGAGTGCCTGTCTCAGACCAGTCTTTTGATCTGGTCTTTGAGTTAGATGCAGTCCCAAGTATTGTGTCCCATATCCTTGTGAAAGTTGCAATATTTATTCTAATCTCCCTTGGTTTTGCTTCCCTTTAATTTAGGTAGATCTACCAACAAATTTCTACGACTTACCTAGTTCAACACGTCACAATACTAGCGACTAGGTGAACGTAGCTTTAGAATTTTGCAGTCGGGACCTTGGGCTTGTCAGCTTTTGGCTTCTCCTTCTTGGGCTTCTTGCATTGATTGGCTTTGGACTACTCAGATGAAGCCTTCTACTTCCTGCCTTTCTTGTCACCGCTGGTGCCTTCTCCTTCCTAACGACTTTTCATGTACTCGGCTGCATCTACATATCTCTAAGCATACCTAAGCATTTGGGAAAAAGTTCTCGGTTGCTTAAAGGTGAGCGATCAGGTCAGGTTCTTATCTCTAAGGCCCTTTGTGAACGCGTCCTTTAAGGTCTCGTCTTCGATGTGTCTCACTTTTAATGCAGCTCGGGTGAAATGGTTGATGTAGTCTTTGACGCTTCCATCTTCCTACTTAACAACATAAAGGTGAGTGACTTCTTTTCGTCTCATTCTGGTCGTTGAAAATGTTGTAGAGAAAGAGTTGGACAACTAGTGTAAAGAAGTGATGGTACCTAGCTTGATATGCTAGAACCAATGCCAAGCAAGGCAGGTCAGCATGAGTGAGAATGCCTTACACATGGTGGCATTGCTGGCTTCTGAAGTAGCATGTGCCCCCGATACAACTCCACATGCTCGTCGATGTCAATTGTCTCATTATAGGCTTTAATCTATGAGACCTTGAATTTGGGGGGCATGGGAGCCCTCATGATAGCACTGTTGAATGGTGGGTCTGGCATATCTATTGCAAAAATAATACGCAGTAGAATTTTAAAATTTTTAAATCAGAGTATTTTCCAAAACACAAGTTTGACATGCTATATGTATAAATTAACCTGAACTTACTAACCTTGTATTCGCCAAAAAGCTCTCGAAATATGTGTAGAGAAGTAACGTTCTAGAAGAGCCTTAACCAACTAGTCTTCTTTGTTATTCTCAATCTATGATTGGAGTGAGTGTGGGCTCACACGTACAGCACTTTCTCAAGGTGACTCTCCTTCCAATCAATTGAGAGAACCCAAAGCTAGTGTTCGTGATTTGTGAACAAGAGCTCTAAGGGAGTTTCAGATTCTCACCAGTAGAGTATCACTCTTAATCTCTCAATCGATCTTAATAACTCATGAGGCTCACTCCCTATTTATCGAGGTTGGGTCTAGGGTCATTCCTTATTAGATAAGGTCTCAAAAATTCAAAACAGAATCAAATTCGGGTCAATATTGGATAAGATATGCGTAAAAACGGGTGAAAATGCGTGATTTTTAATTCATGCATAGGCAGGCCAAACTTTTTCATAGGCAGGCCAAATTTTTAATTCATGCCTTATCGACAGGCCAAACTTTAGGATCGGCATGCCGAACTGCCGAAATAAAAATCACGCGAATCTTTTATTTTCCACCCAAGATTCTACAGGATAAAGCCTCAATTTTAATTCAAATAACTCAATAGAAAAGTTATCTAATTAAAATAACTTTATCTAGATAATCTCTAGGATAATAAATAGATTCTTAATAATTCTACAAGTTTATCTTGATTTAATTTATCTAAAATTAAATCAACTGATAAACTGACAAGAATTATCCGATCCTAATAATTCAACAAGTTTATCTTGATTTAATTTTGTCACAAAATTAATTCAACCGATAAATAGACATGAATTATTTGATTCTTCCAAATTTCAACCAATCTAATAAATCTGACATAAGTCACCAATTATTGTAAAAACACACAGTATCGTTACAGGATTTTATGAGCTAGCAAATGGGACCAAATGGACCTATATAGTTCAAGCTCTCGATAATTATAAAACCTAATATTCTAGATATACATTTCATAATTATCAACTCCAACGCTACTCCACTAAAAGCTTGGAGCTGCACTCTCAAACTCTATAGAATTATGAAGCTCGTATAGCTAAGTCTCTATGACATATGATAGTGTATCGTATCCCCATAGGATTATCCATAATCGGCCTAAGGACAAGTTTTGTCTTACCTTCCTGATTATTTTTATCTTACATTCTATTATCTCACTATCGGAAAACTTACCATCCAAAGACAGTTAACCATTCGGTTACACCTATGTATCCAAATGGTTGAGCGCTCTAATTTTTCAATTACAGGATAATGCATATAAGAGGATATCACTACTCCTAAAGAAGAGTTATGGATTCCATATCTATGAATAATAGGTCTACGTCAACAAGAGTCATGCCTCCAATGTACCAACATGCATACCACTATTAAGATGTGGGTGTCACCCCTTGGCACATCAAAAGGCACAAGTCAAGATAACGGGCCCACTATTCATCTCAAGATTAAGATACAATATAAATGATTGTCTAAAGTGAATCGATTTGCCAAGACAGAATTATTAATCCAAATCAATTCACTTTATGTCCCGATCCAACACATCGTCACCTATGACAACGTGTCAATGTTTCTATTCACGGATTCCACCTCCGATGGTCAAGACAAACCATCTCCCAATAGGAATATAGACAACATAACAATCTTTACATG
>CAMOHE010039941.1:0-32027 GCA_946598075.1 Artocarpus hirsutus | reverse complement strand
AAAAAAAAAAAAAAAAAAAAAAAAAAAAAGAAAAATGGTTGATCAATGTTTTGTCATGATTCTCTTGAATTTAAATTGATGACTTTTTGCCTCTTTTTAGTTCTAAAGCATTGAGCAAAATGGACTTTTTTAATATATTTTTAAAATTTATTCCAAACTAGAGGAATAGAAACACTAATTTAGATGTGAAAACCTTAATGCATTTAGCGACTCAATCCCTACAATGAATCGGAACCATTAATGGGTTCAATTGAAACGCTCAAAGGGATAAAATATGTATCAAGTTCCAACACAGAGAAACTAAATGGGTACACCACTTATCGAGCACACAAACAACTATTTTAGACACACCATAATAGGCGGTAGATAATTCCGATTAAACATGATCGAGAGGCTGGAGACACTGAGGCCTAACACCACATCGCAAGACACAAAGACTTGCAAAATACCAGAAGATGGGAAAACCATCTTTGTTATTATAGCAGAAAAACCAAACAACATAAACAAACTTGATCAAAATATCAATGCTATTATTTTACAACTATAAAAGTTAAAGAAAAAAAGGACAACCCAAACAACAACAGAAGGAAAACTAGCAACGATTTGAAACTGACCATGGTTGAGCATTAAGGCCATGGTAGCGTCTACGATCCAAGGGGAAGATAGAGAAAACATAAGCCGTTGACGTGTGGAGACCACCCATTGCTGCTTGCTGCTGCCAATTGCTGTCGAACTAAAGAAGAACCACCCCAAAGTCTTAGATCCTTTAACTAGAACCAAAATCTCCAACAGCTTTTTAGCGCCAAACAACTCTGGGCCCATGAGACAGCTACTATCTGATTTGCCGTCTCAACCAACTCCTTTGACCACCCACCTAGACACGAGGAGCAAAAACTTATTATCTTCGGTCAACGAACCTCCTCCCATCTAAGAAGGAAACAAAACACCAACCGACCTAAAACCACCATTGTTGTTCACGAGCCCTGTCATGGGGCCCTAGGGTTGACGTTGGACTTTGGTCCTTTGAAGCCTCACATAGAGTAGTGCAAAAAAGTTAGGAGAAACACTAGTAGAGGAAAAAGAAGAAGAAGATAAAAAGACCCTGCTCGTGATTAATTGTAGTCTTAATTTATATGATATGCCAAACTGTTGGGTTCTCAATATAAATCTCAATGAATGGTAAAAGGTTGATATCTTTATATTAATAGATTTTGAAAAATGAATAATATAAATTGTTGATTTGTGAGTATTTTACTCACAAATCAAATATTTGTTAAGCTTAAATATTGTAAAAACCCTCAAGATCTTGTGTTATTTTGTAGGAAATAATAAAATTGGACTTAAAAGGGAGTTTTGGCATGATGTTGGGGTAAAAAAGGACAAAATGAGGCCAAAACAGTGCAACTAAGATAGAGGCTGGGTGTTGTAGCACCAAAAATCTAACTGTAGCCTAGTAGACTAGTGTTGCGGTGCCAAAAATGGATGCTGTAGTGCCCAGTTGAGTGTGCAGCCGTGCGCTACATTTCTTCATAGCTGTGTTCACACACTAAGTGTGCTGTGCATGTGCCTCACGCGGTCGTACTTCTATGGTGCCCCTTTCATGCTAAAACATAGTTTAAGGGCTAATTTGGCTCCAAAATTCGATCCAGTAGCTGAAATTTAAGGCTGATTAAAGCACTAACATCCTAAAAACCCTTAAAGATCCAAAAAACCTCCATTTTGGGGAAAGGGGGGACAAGTTTCTAAGGAGATTTTGAGCTAAATCCAAGGAAGAAGATCGGAAAAAAAGAAAAAAATATTATTTCTTTTGTTCTAGTTTAGGAGAAGAAGATGGAAAAAGCATTTAAAAATCAAGAAGGATGAGAGGAGAAGAAGATGTAGAGCTTGGAGACCATGACAAATCCAAATTGGGTTTTTTTATTCCTCCTCTCTTCTTGTTATTTTTGTGAGTTGTAGATGATAAACCATTGACGTTAGCTTGTTTAATTTTAGTTATGTGAGTAGTTGTTTTCTAGAGCTTTGATTTTGCCTTATTAAAAAATATTGATTTATTTTGTGTTTTTTCATGGTTTATTCTTGTTATTCCACTCTTAATGCTTTTAGTTAACTTGGCCAAAGAATTAGATGATTTAAGTATATGTTGTTTGACGCTCGGGAGAGGGAAATTCCATGTGTGCTCGAGAGAGGTAATTGGGTTACTTAAGAGGTTCTTCACTAATTAATCATGAGATTCACTTAATAATAAAATTACATGGATTAATTATGGTTAAATCAATGCTCTAGTATTTTTAATTAATTGTGTTCATTACTTTAATTTAATTATTTAATTAATTTTGATTCATTTTGTTTTTATTTTCTTTTTACTCAGTCATCCAAATAATCCTAAAGTTAATCTAATTTTAGAACTTAACTAGAATTTAACACATTTCTTGTAGGATCAACGTCCGTACTCGAATACACTTTATCTTTAGCCTAAGAATAGCTACCCAAAAAGGGAGGTAAATTAGGTTTTAAAAAACTTTTACAAGTACTCTCTTTTGAATCTAGGAAATAGCTCTTAGAGATCTTTTTTTCTTTTGGAAGATACAATCAGCCCTTTGTCTCTATGTTTTCACATCAAGAATTCTTTGTAGACGAAGAGATGTCAAAGGGGCTTACATTTTGCCCTTGTTGATTAAGAATCGTATCTGTACCTACCACTGTTTTACCAGCCTGTGAGCTCTAGGAACTCTGAATAGTTGTTTGAACAATGTGTTACATTTACATACCATCAGTACAAATATTGCTATGTTTGGAACCATGAAAGAAATAACATATTAGTCTTGGTTCATTTGATTTGTTGTGATATAGAAAGTCTTTTTTTTAAAATTAAAATGTGATTAAAATAAAATAGAATATTATTAAAATAGAACATTAAAGTATAATAATATAATATCCCATACCATGATGTATTCATAATAGTAGTTATTAGTAAACCAAAAATATTTATACAAATAAGCAAAAAAAACTTGAACTATTCATATGTTGTTGAATAGAAGTAAGGAATCTTTAATAATTTTGTCATTATCTAATTGTTTAACACTTATTTCTGGGATAACCCTCTAATTGTTTTTGCTAGACTAGCATATTTTCTTGCAGAACTGGTAAATACTTCTGCTACAAAAACTGATTAGAATTCTTTATTTGATTGGTAAAAATTAGAAAAAAAAAAAGTAGTTATTTCAAACACCCCTCTTTTTTTTTTCTCTCTTTTATCCAATGCTAAATGGATGAAATTTCACCTTAATCACCAAACAAAATTAAATTAATGAAATATATATATAAATTAAAGAGCATTAAGGTGTGCATGATTTGTATAGTGCCCAATAAATTATTGGGTGTTCTTTTAATGGTCTCTCCAAAATTGCAGTCATGGTATAATCTTGGTTTATTTAATCATTAATCATTAGGGACATCTCTTTTTCATTTCCTTTCAAGAATTCTTTTTTTTTTTTTTTCCATTAGACCCAACATATCAAAAGAAAAATGAATGTTTTGTAATTTTTATGATGCTATTGGAGTTTATCAGCAAAAAAGAATCCATTTAGATAGTACCTCTTCTTTATTTCTTTGTTTTTTCAATCAAAATGGAAGGGGTGTGATTATGTCACTATTATCTCTGTCAAATCGAAAATCTTAGATTTGAATTGATGTTCTAGATTAAATATTCAAGCAATAAATGCACAAAGAAAATTCAAGTAAAATATAAATTGCCAAGGTAAAAGGAAAGAGAAAGAGGAGTGCAAACACTATTTATAGTGGTTCGGTAAAATGCCTTCGTCCACTATTGCCGAGCAAGACCTTACCTCAACCTCTTCCACTATCTCAACCGTCTTTTCAGCATGATCAATCCAAGTACAAATAGGTGACTTGTCGACCCGAGGCTCACCATAGCCTCTTACAATCCTCCAATATTACGGAGACTGTCTAACTAAAACAACCCCAAATTTTACAAAGTCTTTGGAAACCTAATTCGGTCAAATTAAAAGGATATGAACTTTTAGGTTCATTTCTCACATCTCTTAGAAAGGCTTATTATACGATATAAAGTTCACTAGGATATGATTAAGCATAAAAAGAGGATTTTTAACAAGTTTGGCTCAAGAATAATTGAAAGACTTGTTGACCATTTTAGAAATTAATACAAAAATGTTTCTTAATGTTCTTAGATGTCAAATGTCTTAGAAATGAGGCTATTTATAGTCTAGAACTTGAAATTAGTCATTTATAGCCCTTTTAGGCACATTTGCAACGGCTAAAAAACTAAATGTTAGACTGCACTGTCGATTGCCATACACATGGCATGGTCGGCCACGCCGCTACCAGAACCAGCCCCTTTATGGGCTAGTGCGATTGACCATAGTGCATTAGATGCAGTTGACCACACCTTTAGTAGAATCCTGGGTGCCAATTTCGTTTCAAAAAATTTGAAGACCAATTTATTTTAAAATAGAATTTAAAGCATTTTTAACATAAATAATTAGTCTTGAAAAATTTGTAGTTAGTAAGAATATGTATGAACAATTTTTACATGATTTCAAAAAATTATTGTTCATAATTTTAAAAATGTTAAAAATTAATTGAAAAATTAATTCTTTGAGCCAATTGAACTTGATAAAAATTTCATACATGCTCTACATCATACAAGCTTAAAAATTTAAATATAACCCTATTCCTTTTACTTGTTGATGCCATTTCTTCCAATCTTAGGTTCGAAAGTGTTTGCTTCATCCATAAGATTTGAGCACAATAACTAGCTGCTAAAATATATTCGACTTCCATAGTTGATAGCGCAACCAAGTTTTGTTTTTTGTTAAAACAATAGACTAGTGAGAAACCTAAAAATTGACATATTCCACTTGTGCTTTTTCCAATTGATTGTGCATTTGGTCCAATTGGCATTGGAGTAACTGATCAAGTTTATGTATGTACCTTTAGGACACCATAATCCCAAATTCTTAGTAACACTGAAACATCTAAAAATACGGTTAACAGTACTAAGATGAGATTCCTTTGGATTGGATTAAAATCTAGCATATAACCCAACACTAAACATAATATCAAGTCTATTAGCAGTTAAATAAAGTAAGAATCCGATCATACTTTGATATTTTGTAATATCTACCATATTACCACTTTCATCCTTAACCAATTGAAAAGCTCATAGGCATTGGTATTGGCTTTAGTTTTTCCATTTCAAATCTTTTGAGGAGATCTCTTAAATTTTGCTTGGTTGATGAAGATGCCATCTTTTGCTTGTTTGATTTGCAATCCAAGGAAGAAATTTTATTCTTCCATCATGCTCATCTCAAATTCACTATGCATACACTTAGAAAATTCTTTACATAATGCAACATTGTAGCACTAAAAATAATATCATCAACATAAATTTAAACAACAATCAAATCTTCACCCATTGTTTTGGTAAAAAGTGTAGTATTTGCTTTTACCATAGAAAAATCATTTTTGACTAAAAATTGACTAAGCCTGTCATACTAAGCTCTAAGAGCTTGTTTTAAACCATATAAAGCCTTTTTCAATTTATAAACATAATTGGGATACTTATGATTTTCAAAACTGGGTGGTTGTGCAACATATACTTCTTCTAAAATATATCCATTTAAGAATACACTTTTGAAATCTATTTAATAAAATGTAAACCCTTTGTAACAAGCAAAAACAAGTAACATTCTTATGGACTCTAGACAAGCTACCGGTGTGAAGGTTTCTACATAATCAATTCTTTCCTCTTGATTGAAACCTTGGGCTACTAATCTAACTTTATTTTACATAATAAAATGTAACAATCGATATTTTTTAATTGACGATGTGTAAAGTTTAACAATTTTGTGCCTCATAAGAATGAAAATTGTGATTTAGAAGCACATTGTATGTGATAATTCCAGTATGTTCTTTATAATTATGAAATTTATTATGAACTAACGATTTCTACAGTGGATGGACTAGGCAAAGTCCAGTGACATAAAGTACTTAATGTATGATTATTGTAATTTCTTGCTTGAAAATTTCATATTTTGATGATTTAGTTGGATTTTTATTTTTTTGGATATGACATTTTGATTCTTAAAAAAAAATTAGAATTTAATTTAGGAATTTCAAATTTTTGCACCAAAAAAAGGCACCACTATAGCTATGAATAGTGCAAAACAACATCACTACACTGTTAATAGTAAAATGACATAAAATGCTAAAAATGACACCACTGTAGCATTATCTTCTTCGTGTAAATTATTGCAGCATCTGAGCTTTTGAAATTTTTTTCACCATTTTTCTCACTTTTTCATACTCCAAATCACTCCCAAAACCTACCTAAACTCCTCTTAACCATTTCTAAACCTATCTAGTTCATTATTAAGTGTTTGGAGATTTTTTTTTTTTGAAGAAAAATATGGGAGCCATTTTCCCACTACCACCACCCATGCATAGCCATTCCCCACTGCTTTAATTTTTTTTTTCTTTCTCTCCTTGTTTTATAGCCAAGAATCATGCTAGGCCACTCACCATTGTCTAAAAAAGTATGTAAACAATCATTTGCCTAAGCCTCCCATGTCTCCACCAACACCCTCCATCATTTCTTCCTCCGACAATGAACGCTCCTCACCACCTCATGTTCTCCTTCACTTGGCTACATTCCTTTTGTTGCAACAAGGTCACCTCATAGACAATCACCACCTTGCTCCAATGCTTCTCTTCCTCCCTCTCTCTCCTCTCTCCTTTGTTTGCTTCACGACCAATAACACATAGGCATACTCGACCAACTTACATCACCATAACATACGACTACACACGTCTCTAAACTCTAGCTCCAACACTCTCAAACACCTCTCAAATAGAGATCAAAGCAATCCTTCGAAACTGGAAACTAAATGGACGAGATATGGTGTGTGTCGTCGAAACCGTCGTCGGGCCTAAGCGGAGCTTTTGACCATGGTTTGAGGTTCGTTTTCTACCTATTTTTATACTAAGTTTTTACTATGATATTATGGTGTTTGTGGGAATGATTTTATGTGATTTAATGTTTGATTTCATTTAAGAAACAAAATTTTTATGAATAATTATTTTAAATCCCCTTTTTAGACAAAAAAACCCATATTTTAGGATTTTTTTTAGGAAGAATAGACATGAGATTTTGAGAAAATTTCTTTTGGGCATTGTTTATAGATAGGCATCTCCAACAAAAAATTTGAATTTATATAAGCTATTTTTGATTTGTTTGAGAATCTATACTAAATATTGTTCCTACAGTTCTTAAACTGTCTTTAAATGTGATGATTTGTTTGATGTTCTTATGGGATGTATTTAATGCTAAAAAAATTTGAAATGATAGTTTATATATTTAGTTTATACCTATAAATTTTTAGCTTTATACAGCGCTAGAAATAAGAAATAAATCGTAGAGTAAACACTACTCACTATTTTGGAAATTTTACTACAACATTTTTGTAAAAGTTGGCATGGTTAAAAAATATGTAGAATGATCTAAACATCATGAAAATAATCTGGTACTGTATATGGATGTTAAGAATGATATATTAAAATTTCAAATCAATTAGAATTTTGTGTGATTTTATAAAAATCGTTGATCAATGGCTGTTGTTTATAGTTTATCGTGGCAGCTTCACTTTATGACTTCCATGTATAAGAAAACTATGTACACTAGCTCAAACTTAATGAAATTAATTTTCGTAATAGGATTATATGTCTAGTATGTCCTATAAAAATTTCAAAGCTATTAAAATTTGGTAATAGGATGATTTTTCTAAAATTCATTTATTGTCAACAGAGGCGTGATTTGTAGTACATAAAACAATGACTTACATTGATCCAATTGTAATGAAATTAAATCTGGTGATTCTTATAGATGCTTATAATGTGTGGTAAAAATTTCAAGTCATTTCAAATTTTGTGTGATTTTTAAAAATTCATGGAAGGTTAGCTATCTTGGTTTTTCGTCCTAAAACCGAGTTGTATTTTGAAAAATATGAAAATGGTACTTAGGCTAATCCAAATGTCATGAAATTTATTTTGGTGATATATATACGTGCTAAGAATGTTGCATTAAAATTTCAAAGCTATTGGAAGTGTATATGAGTTTATAAAAATTGTGGAGTGTTGACTACCAGGTTGAGATATTGAACTTGTCTAAATTATGACAATAGTGTAAGCTAGTCTAATTGGTCAAGTATGGAATTGCTTGTAGTAATGATGTCGAATGTAATGTTTTGAGTATATTTTTAGCCCAAGAATGTTTCTTTTATCACCGTGTTATAATATTAAAGACGTTTGAGGCACTTGAGTCGTTGAAAATCGAAAGGAAACTAGCTACTTGTAAGAGGTTAAGCAAAATTTCAACAAGTTAAGTAAGCACATTCTCACCTGCAACATGATTAAAGATTAAGAAAAGCTTTTAAAAATGTTATTTATTATTATGTTATTAATGTTTATGCACTTCTCATTCAAAATATTCATTTTACCATGGTTTTGAAGAACATCTTTTTATGGATGTTTTCAACATTTATTTCATTATGCATATGACGTTTTCACAAAAATATATGTATATATATTTATCACATAATTAAGGTGTTGTACACTCGATGATGATTTTTGTCTCGCAAGGTGGACTTGTCATGTTTGGCTTAGGATTAACTACTCCTCTTCTCTCGTGACGGCGCACCATGTGATGCTAATAATACAATGCCCGGGCCCTAAAGGATAAAATGAATGTTTTAATATGGAAAAAGAAAAAAAGGAAAGATATATTCTTACAAAGTGTGATTTATGCACTATGATGACTATGTCAAAGACAAAATGATTCATGCTATGGTTGAAGCTTTTATAATGTTTTGTGAGATTACATAATGTACTTACTAAGCTTAATGCTTACTTAAGTTAATCATGTTGTAGATAAGAGTAATGCTATAGTTATGGATGGAGGATGGATAGCTAGATGCATATGCAAGGATGGTGGTGTTGGATCACAAAGTTACGACATGAAATGAATTAAAATAATGCAAATTTAAATTTAATTCTGCACATTATGGGACATTTTAACGAACTTTGGGTTGTAATTTGTTTTCATATTTTTATATTTATTATGTTAAACTAACTATTTATGTAGGTAAAAGGTTAGCCAAATACCTTGGGTATTCCGTCGGGCTAATGAAGGAGAAAAACCGGATAAGGGAAGTTAGTATTGATTTTACTTGATAGTGAGATCTTGTCAAATGCTAATAAATTTATTTCAAAATAATTCAATTGTTTAAAAGGAAATTAAAATTGTAATTCTTATGTTCTCATGATAATGTTAAATTAAATAATAAAAAAATTTATACCAAAAATCCTAGGTTAATAATTAGATAATACTTAACAAGTTTAGGTTTTCCTATCGATAATTAAAAGATAATGATGAAAGTTAGTAGTGTCTATGACATCTATAAGGGGGCGTTATAGTTATGGTATTGAGAGGTTTTCATCTCCAACACACATCACCTCACCTCTACCCTAAATCCTCCAAGTAAGTAAATTTTGTGTATAAATGTCAATGAACATCTTCTGTATTTGCATTTGTACATATATGTACTAGTAAGATGCTAATTCTGTTTTAAGTCAGAATCATGTCCCTAACCCACTAATCTATGATGTACTAATAAGAAGTGAATATGAATGGTCATGGTTGAAGAGGTAGACTTCATCATCAAGTTGTACCTGGAGCGGATATTTCCAGCCAACATTGGTCAGATTACAGTGACTATAAAACTTTAAAGGCAATTTTGAGACCTAAATAGAGAGATAGGTGAACTCGAAACCAATGGTCATGGTTAGACTAGTTATACGGTTGAGTATAACAGTATGAGAAAAGAAAGCACTAAACTTCCTCCATGGAGAATAAGTTTCTAACCATAAGTAAACAAAAATTAAGATATAAAATGCCTTAATTGAAATTCATATAGCTATAAGGATCTAGAAGCCTTCCTTTTATATTGTAAGGAATAATGTGATATAAATGACCAAAATTGTCAGTTTTAAGATCAAATTGGTTGTGTCAAATTCTTTGTGATGCAACCCATGTAGTGGTCATAAGTGGACTAGATTAATATAGAGTACGAAAGTATTGAAAGGAAATGGTAATTGCTTAAGGTAATATTATGTAACTTAAGAATTTATGATATCGAATCTTGCATAGATAGGTGTTAATCTTTTGGATCTATTGGTGATTTTGCTAAGTCAAGAAATTTATAAGTTGGGTTAGTTAGATTTACATATTCTCATGTAGAAATAGCAATGTTTTTACTATTGACACAAGATGTTTGTGTTGGAATTAAATATGAAATGCAGCAATTAACAAACAAAAATTTTCTAAAAACTTTATTCATCGGGAATAACTATATAATTTTAATTAAAAATAGAAAGCTTGATAATTTTTTTTAACAAACCTTTTGAAGACCTATTAAAGTATCCTAGCTTTTCTCTTTGATACGACGATCTTCCAAACCAAGCCTCCACTTGAATGGAAAGATGAGTGGGCGTCAAATAGCAAGAATGAATTTATTTCACACTTTTGTGGATCTGCTATGTACTATCACATGAGATAGCATATCTTTTGTCAAAGAAAGAACTATCAGTTTTTTCTCTTTAAGTATTCTATAAAAGTTACGTGAAAAGATCTCTTTAAGATAATTGTTATCTTTATCTTTTTTTATCTGAGTAGTTAGTTATTTTTTAATTAATCTTAAATTTGAAATAACCACCCTATAAGATATATAGGAAAGTGATATACTCTAATATCTTATCCTTCCTTTTTTTTTTCTTTTTGAAGTGAATCACATTAATGCGATTCCATATATATATATATATATGTATATATCTCGTATATGTATTACAATTTAAGAAAACTTAAAGAAAAAAAAAGTAAAATGTTTTTTGTCATTTTATATATAATATAATATAATATCATATCACATAATATATAATATAAATGAATCTCATATATATATATGCATAAGATTTGGTTCAATACTAAATCAAAAATGTGAAAATATCATATATATATATATATCTAAATTAAAGAAAAATCATATCATCTAAAAAATAGATTTTTAAATTAAGTAATAATTCAATTTTGTGTCCATGTTGGAAAAAAAAAGGGGTCCCACCACATATGTATCACACAAAATTAAAATTATCTTTAAATAATCTTATTATTCAAATATTATTAATTAATTAATTAACTAATGCTCATTAAATGTGACAACATTTATCATATTACATTATGTGTCACAAAAAAAAAAGATTTTTTTATGTTACATTAATAACTCAAGTGTGAAATAATTAGTTCCAAATTCAATAACTCCAAATTAAATATATATAATTCATTCTATGCATTAAATCCAATATAGTATTATAGAGGTGACATTGGGGACCTATCGACCTATAACCTAAGCTCCAATAAATTTGACAATTAATCAAACTCTTTAATTAATGTGCCAAACCTATTAGTTTTAGTGTTACTTTACTACAAACCTGAAACTGGACTCTTAAAATTATAGTAAAATTACTCAACGAAAATTAGCGAGTAGTCCATTGATATAATCATTACATATAAGGCAGTCCTTCATAAATAGTTCATAATAAAAACTAGGTTTAATTTTCGTTTACGTCTATTATTACATCTTTATTTTTGAGTTCCAATAATTCTCCAATGAACAATTAATTTATAATTTTATCATGAACGAGTGCTCTACTGTTCAAACCTTGAATGATCACTAAAGAGAGTTATTTTTCTAACTTCCATAAGAAAGGAATGGATTCCGTATCTGTATAATATTATTCCCAGTCATTTAATCCATTATGTTTCGAAGATGCTAAGTTATGATCTATGTTTAAATAAATCTTACCATGCAAGTCAAAAAACATATTGTCATAAATAGGAGTCTGATAAATACTCAGGATTAAGACCGTCAGATATATGATTATCATAATGATAAATTTAAATATTCTATTTGTAACAGATGATTATTAGAGATTCATAATTTATCAGGTCTAGTCCTATATAATCTCATTATATAAAGTAACTCTAATCTAATGTCTCTACATTAATAGCTTAGATAAGACTATTTCATTCTAAATGAGATTGGACCATACTTGTAATATTTAATTAAAGATCCCAAACTTGAATTAATTATTATGGACTATTTTGATTATTATCTATAAATTTTATCCCCAAGCATATAACATTTATATACTAAATTTATAGTCACCTAAATAATCATGGAATTTTCTTTATGTTTATAAAAGTATTCATAATACATATAAGCAACCAAAGTAATTATAAATGTCACTTTATTTATTTATTAACGATATGTACAATGTCACAGCTTATAGGGCACCAACCCTAACAATCTCCCACTTGTCCTAAAGCAGGTGAGATATGTTTCTAAGGCCTATGCCTTCTAAATGTCCGTCGAAGCTCTTTGCAGGTAACATCTTAGTGAAAGGGTCAGCAAAGTTGTTTTTTGACGCTATCTTCACAACTTCCACATCGCCTCGATGTATTATGTCTCTAATCAAATGATACTTTTGTTCTGTATGCTTTTCACTTTTGTGGTTCCTCGGTTCTCTTGAATTTGCCATTGCACCACTATTATGGCAATATAGTGTGAGTGGTTTATCCATGTCTGGAACAACTTCTAGATTATTTAAGAACTTACGGAGCCAAATAGCTTTTTTTACTGCCTCACAGGCAGTCATATATTCAGTTTCTCTAGTTTAATCTGTAATATAAGATTGTTTAATGCTTCTCCAAACTATGGCTCCACCACCAAAAGTAAACACTGACCCAGACATGGATTTACGTGTGTCTTTGTCTAATTGAAAATCAAAATCGGTGTATCCAATAGGAATCAAATTCTTACCAGAATATACCAGCAAATAGTTTCTCGTTCTTCTGAGATACTTAAGAATATGTTTAACCACCACTCACCCAATGATCTAATCCTAGGTTGGATTGATATCGACTGACTATGCCCACCGCATAACAAATGTCAGGTCTTGTACACAATAAGGCATACATTAGACTTTCCACTGCAGATGCATAGGGCACCCGTCTCATGTTTTCTTCCTCTTGAGGTGTCTTAGGACACTGCTCTTTTGAAAGATGTACTCCATTACGTGTAGGTAAATTACCTTTCTTAGAGTTTTGCATCAAAAATCTGATAAGTACCTTATCAATATGCGATGCCTAAGACAGCACCAACAGTTTGTTCTTACGATCTCTTATGAGTTGGATTCCAAGGAATTACTTACGTCTCCCAAATCTTTCATTTGAAATTGGTTGGTGAGCCATTGCTTTACATTAGATAATATACCTATATCATTACCAATGAATAGGATATCATCTACATAAAAACTAAGAAGACCACCTTCTTATCTTTGATGTACTTGTATATATAAGGTTCATCAATATTTTGATCAAAACCATAAGACTTGATTGCCTCATCAAATCTTAAGTTCCAAGATCTTGAAGCTTGCTTGAGTCCATAGATGGACCTTTGCAATTTGTAAACTTTTTGCTCTTGACCTTTGACCACAAACCCTTCGGTTGCACTATATAGATGCTTTTCTCAAGATGGCCATTCAAAAAAGCAGTCTTAACATCCATTTGCCATATCTCATAACCAAGACATGTAGCAATGGATAAAAGAATCCAAGTGGATTTGAGCATAGCTATGGGTGAGAAAGTTTTTTCATAGTCAACTCCCTCCTTTTGGGTATAACACTTTGCCACAAGCCTAGCTTTAAAAGTCTCAACTTTCCTATCCACTCTTCTTTTCTTCTTGTAGATCCACTTGCACCCTATGGGTTTTATCCTTTTAGGTAGGTCTACAAGCTCCCAGACTAAATTGGAGTACATGGACTCCGTTTCAAGGTTCATAGCCTCCAGCTATTTCTTCTTCTTAGAATCTTCCATTACATGACGATACGTCAATGGATCATCCTCACCATTATCAAAGATAGCAACATGTGCTTCTCCAATTTCCTTATAGTGAGGAGTTGGTCTCACAATCCTCCCACTACATCAAGGTGGTATGACATCCTAATTTGGAGATGTGGTCTCCTCATTTTGTCCTTCGACAATGGTTGTTAGTTGCAGTTTGATATGATTAGAAAGTAACTCTTTAAGTACAACCTTGCTACGAGATTTATAGTTTGTCATATAATCATTCTCGAGAAAAGTGGCATTTGTCGATACAAATACCTTCTTTTCTTGTAGACTATAAAACAAACCTCCCCTTATTCCCTTTGCGTATCCTACAAAAAAGCATACTTCAGAACGTGGTTCCAGCTTTTTGGTCTTTCCTTTCAGCACATGTGTTGGACAGCCCCATATACAAATATGTTGCATACTAGGTTTACGACCATTCCATAACTCAAAGCGTGTTTTTGGAATAGACTTAAATAGAACCATGTTTAGAAGATATGCTGCAGTTTGTAGGGTATATCCCCAGAATGAAGTTGGTAATGATGAGTAGTTAAGCATGAATCTCACCATATCAAGCAAGGTCTGATTTCTTCTCTCTACAACACCATTCTATTATGATGTTCCAGTTACGGTGAGTTGTGATAGAATATCATGTTTTATCAAACACTCCTTGAACTTAGTATCAAGGTATTCCCCTTCTCGATCAGATCGAGGAGTCTGCACCATCTTTCCTAATTGCTTTTCAACTTTCGCTTGGAATTCTTTGAACTTTCCAAAAGTTTTAGATTTCCTTTGCATTAGGTACATGTATCCATACCTCAAATAATCGTCAATAAATGTGATGAAATATTCATAACCACCTCATGCTTGTACATTCAATGGACTGCAAACCTCTAAATGTATTAGCTCAAGTGGTTCTTTGGCCCTTTTGCCTTTTGTAGAGAAAGGCCTTTTAGTCATTTTACCTTCAAGACATGATTCACAAACTGGTAGAGAACTAACTTTTAGTTCTCTTAAAGGATCATCCTTTAGCAGTCTATTAATTCTATGAAGGTTAACATGACCCAATTTAAGATGCCATAGGTATGTTTCATTATTAGAAGAAACCTTTTGCTTCTTGGGTTTTGGTTGTTCAACTTTGAACATTTCTGTATTGAGCAGAAATTTTTCATTGGGCCCCAAGTGTAAAGCCAAATTTCCAAATATACAAAACAAATATCCTAACCATTTCTAGAAATATTAGCATAATTACCATTAAAAGAAACATTAAACATTTGTTTAAACATCCTAGAAGCAATACAGAAACTAGGAATGTAATAAACATTGGCCAATATTAAAAACTTATTTCTAAAATAAAGTTTAACGACTCCTAGAACTCTTGCCAAAACAACTACTCCTATTCCCATTCTCATCATTTGTTCCCCGTAGGCAAGCTCCTTTGAAGAACTAAGCACATGCAAAGAAGAACAAACATTGTTAGTTGCCCCTGAATCAATTATCCAAGGTGAAGTATCATCTTCAACTAAACAAGCTTCTAAAACAAGTAAATTTGATTTATCACTGTTATTCTTTTCTTTGAGCTCCTAAAGATACTTCTTGCAGTTTCTTTTCCAATGCCCAACTATACCATAATGGAAACATTTTCCTTTGGGCTTCTTTTTCTTTGAGCTCTTTTTGTTGTTGTTGTTGTTGCTCTTGTTCCTCTTAGTACATCCTCCATTGTTAGACTTGCCACTTCCTTTAGTTCTTTTCTTCCTTTTCTTGTTCTTTTGAGCAAAGGAGGAAGGTTAAGCTTCTACAACATTTTCCTCACCTTCTTTGGTCTTTTCTTTAGAAATAGATTTGAAGGTTTGCAGCTTATTAAGCAACTCAGTCATGCTATATGTCATCTTGTTCATGAAATAGTTGCTCTTAACTAAAGAAACGTAGGGGAGAGGGTTTCTAAAATCATCCCTACCTAAGTGGCTTCATCTATTACCACCCCATTCATCTTGGCCTCATGGAGATAGTTAACCATGTTGAGAACATGTTCTTTGACTGAGACCCCTGTCTCCATTTTGGCATTCATTACAGCCTTAACAGCATCATGACGTGCTTTTTTAAAAGGTTTGCTAAATATGTCTTGTAGAAACTACATTATCTCGTAAGCAGTCTCCATGCTTTCGTGCTTCAAACTAAGCACATTAGACATGATAGCCAATAGGAATTAGCGGGCCTTGTTGTTTGCCTCGATCCAACGATCATATGCTTCTCGTACACTACGAGAAGCATTAGTAGCAGGCGATGGAGAACATTTCTCCGTCAGGACAAACTTGTAATTTTTGTAGATTAGTACAACATTTATGTTACTCTTCCACTTGACAAAATTATCTTCAGTTAATTTTTTATTTGAGAGAATAGCGACGATTGGATTACACATTATTGCTATAATAAATAAATAAATGACATAAAATTAAACGTTTGTATAAACATCATATATATATATATTAGAATAGTAAATGTGATGCATGATGCATGTGAAAAAACACATAAAATATTTTATTGATTCCACGATTATTCAATTTTAATAAATAAAGTGCCATCGTAAGGTAAGTCAAATTATTTATAAATTGAATTGAGACATTCTTAATTAATAAATATATTCAAAATATCTTATATCTTCTATATTTATTAATAACCGTTTATTTTTGGTCAAGATACAATTAACAAATTAATTATATCTTCATGAGTGTAACCTACTATTTCATATTGTAACAACTTAACTCAAAATTGCCACCGTATGATAGGTCAATTTTGAAATACATTATAAAATCCTATCGCTTGAAAGCTAACCTTGTTATTGATTTAAATAGACACCCTCCATAGGGAAGATAAAATCAAAGCATCGTGAGGCACTACCTTAATCTCAAGGTGTTATGCTAATAGTAGAGACTGTTGGTTATATTATAGTATTACCTTCTCCCACTCAGTATTTTAAAATGATGTATTTTATCTTATAAAACATTTTATGTTTCATAATTCTAGTAAATAAAAACAATTTTTAATTACTAGGTATTTTTATGTGTTAATAGAATCCTATCCTATTTACACTTAGATAAATTATCAGATTTTCTAAAAAATCTAAATTTATTATGTAATATCCAAGCTACATAACATTAAACAATTTAAAATTAGATAACTTAGAATTAATGTAAATTTTACCAAGTTTTAATTATTAAAAATAAAATCACATTATCTGGTTGATTAATAAAATAAATTAAAATTCTTTAAAACCAACCCAATTAATTTAATCTCATTAAATTAATTCTAACACATATTAAATCAATTTATAAACAACTTTATAAAAAATGAAATAATATGCAAGTGTATGCATGTCATGTTATAATAACTATAAGTAGTCACTTTTCTACATGACATGCTATGATGCATAAACATGTTACCACAATCATAAAATAATAACATGAAAATAAATAATAGATTTTTGACTGAGTCTTTTTAGATAATTAAAATTACATAAAAAAATAAGATAAAAAAATTACATGGATCTTCTTGTAACTATATATTTCCCAGCTCCAATTGTAATATGAAGGTAAACAAGGAGGGAGGTTCTTCTTCTTCTCCAACTTCTACAGCCATGTTGCATATATCCTAATATGTATATGAATTTTTTTTATTAATAATAAGTACGAGCACTTCTTTTTGCATGTAACAGTGCATGAAAAAAAAAAAGATATTGTGCACTTTGTACACGTGAAGTGCAATACAGGTTATGTAATATCATTATTGATTTTTTTTTTATTAAAGGACGTGAAACATGGGAGGTTACATGTTATTGCCATTGCAATAGGTGAGAAAAAATATATAAAGAAAAAAAAGAAAAAAAAGAGAGTAATAATAATAATAAATTACAAAACGACTATTCTCCTTATGGGCTTACACAAATTTGATCTAATTAAAATGAAAACAAAACTGCCAATCCAAAAGGACTATGTAATTGAGGACCAAAAATCTATTCATGAAAATTACTCATTCATCACATGAACAAAAATTGTAAAAATGCAAAGTGCCTACAAATATGCATCAAGAACATGAAATTATCAATATAAAATCATGTTAATTAAAATTATATATGCAATAGCCTGTTTTGATACCATTTGTTGGAATTAAATATAAAATGTAGCAAAAGAAACGGATAATTGATAAACAATAATTTTCTGAAAACTTTGTTCATCGAGAATAGTTATATAATTTTAATTAAAAATAGAAAGCTTGATAATTTTTTTTACAAAACTTTTAAAAACCTATCAGGGTATCTTAGCTTTCCTCTTTGACACTCCGATCTTTCAAGCTAAGCCTCCATACCAATAGAAAGACAAGTGGGCGTCAAACAGTAAGAACAAATTAACCTAACACTTTTCTAGATTTGCTCTGGACTCAACACGTAAGATAGTAGATCTTTTTTTTTTTTTAGAGAAAAAACTCTCAGTTTTTTCTCTCTAAGTATTTTGTAAAAGTTACAAATTTTTTTTAAAAATATCTTTAAGATAACTATTATCTCTATCTTTTTATATTTAAATAGTTAGTTATTTTTTAATTAATTTTAAATTTAAAATAACTACCCTATCAGATATATAGGAAAGAGATATACTTTAGTACCTTAACCTTCCTTTTTTTTTTTTGAAATGTATCACATTAGCGTGATTCCATATATAAATATATGTACATATCATATATGTATTACAATTTAAGAAAACTTAAATAAAAAAAAAAACATAAAACATTTTTCGTCATTATATATATAATATAATATAATATAATATAATATAAATGAATCTCATGTATATACATATAATATTTGGTTTAAAACCAAAGCAAAAAAACATGAAAATATCATATATATATATATATAAATTAAAAAAATCATATTTGTTTAAGAATAGATTTTTAAATTAATTAATAATTCAATTTTGTGTTCATGTTGGAAAAGACAAAATATGGTCCCATCCTATATGTATTATACAAAATTAAAACTATATTTAAATAATCTTATTATTAACATATTATCAATTAATTAATTAACTAATGCTTAGTTAAATGTGACAACATCTATTACATTACATTATCTGTCAAAAAAAAAATATTTTTCTATGTCACATTAATAACTCAAGTGTGAAATAATTAATTTAGAATTCAATAGCTCCAAATTAAAAATGTATAATTCATTCTATGCATTAAATCCAATATAGTGTTCTAGGGATGACATTAGGGACCCATGGACCGATAACCAAGCACCAATAAATTTGACAATTAATCAAACTCTTTGATTAATGTTGCAAATTTATTAAGTTTAGTGTTACTCCACTAAAAACCTAAAATTGAACTCTTGAAATTATAGTAAAATTACTCAAACAAAAATTAGCAAGTAGTCCATTGATATAATCATTATATATAAATTTGCCTTCAATAAATAGTTTATAATAAGAGCTAGGTTCAGTTTCAATTTACCTCTCTTATTACATCTTTATTCTTGAGTTCCAATAATTCTCCAACAAATAGTTAATTTATAATCTTATTATAAACAAGTGCTCTACTATTCAAACCTCGAATCAACACTCAAAAGAGCTATTTTTCTAACTTCCATAATGGAAGAATGAATTCTATATTTGTATAATATTATTGCCAACCATTTATTCCATTATGTTTTCAAGATGCTAAGTTATTATCTCTGTTTAGACAAATCTTACTATGAAAGTCAAAAAAAGTGTCATAAATAGGAGTCTAATAAATACTCAAGATTAAGACTGTTAAATATATGGTCATTATAGTGATAAATTTGAATACTCTATTTATAATGGATGATTATTAGAGATTCATAATTTATCTGGTCCAATCCTATATAATCTCATTATATAATGTACCTCCAATCTAATGTCTCTACATTAATAGCCTGGATAAGATTATTTCATTCTAAATGAGATTGGACCGTACTTGTAATATTTAATTAAAGATTCTCAACTTTAATTAATTATTATGGACAATTTTAATTATTATCTATAATTTTATACCTAAGCATGTAACACTTATATGTTAAATTTATAGTCACATAAATAATCATGAAATTTTCTTGATGTTTATAAAAGTATTCATAATATATATAAGCAACCAAAATAATTATAAATGTCACTTTATTTATTTATTAACAATATGTACAATGTCACAGCTTATAGGGCACCAACCCTAATAGTTTGGAAGAGTAAATTTGATATTGATTGTGGAGGATATACATGGCTTGATCATAGGAGGAATCATTAATAGATTTATTTTTCGAACTTGAATGTTAAGCTTGAAAATATGAGCATTTACATTCTCGGATGAGGTCTTTGTCCTTATGTGAACTATTGGACTTATAAGAGGATTTTATTACCGTAAAAAAAATTGAATTATAAGTTAGTCCA
Source organism: Artocarpus hirsutus (assembly GCA_946598075.1). Classification (NCBI taxonomy): domain Eukaryota; kingdom Viridiplantae; phylum Streptophyta; class Magnoliopsida; order Rosales; family Moraceae; genus Artocarpus; species Artocarpus hirsutus. The sequence goes on along the minus strand of CAMOHE010039941.1, from coordinate 11,534 downwards.
TGGTTAGGATTGGATCCATTGTATTCTAATGAAAATCAAGTTGGTTGGACAACATATTATCGTAATCTATTATTGGACGAGAATTATTTGATAATAAGGTTTTTATTTTTTCTTTAGGTTGGGATAGGAACTATGATGTCATTATTTATACGTTGTAGGACTGAAGAATTTATACGGTTTTAAAGTAGTTATTATGATGCATAGAGAGTAAGGATAGTCCAAGCCACATGAAAATGGATAGAAATAAGGAATATGTAGAACAATGATTCACTACAACACAACCTTAGGGAAAATAATGTCATCTACGCATTTCTTGTGTGCCATATGTTTGGGAGACGGATAGAGAACTTTATGTGGATGTTATGATATTAAACATGTATGATTTTAATGTAGGACTCATAATAGAATTTTTAAGGAAACATAATACTTTAATTGGTATCAACAAAGAAATGTGATTTTTGATCTGAAAGGCAAAAAAAAAAAAAAAAACAATTCGTGTTCATAAGCAAATCTAGAAAGAAACCAAAAATATTTCTCTTAGCTATGAAGACAAGGAACTTGCTGGCAACTAGATGCATTGGTTTTCTAGCAAACATCATAGATAGGATTCAAGAAGAAAAGACACAGATCTAAGATGTTTTGATGGTTCAAGAATTTTCAAAAGTATTTCCTAAAGGTCTACCAGGCTTACCTCCTGATAGAAAGATTGAATTCATAATCGAACTCGCACCAGGCATGAATTCAATCTCAAAAGCACCATATAGAATGGTCTCGATGGAATTGAAAAAGCTAAACTCTCAACTAAAAGAGCTTGTTGATAAGGGTTTTACTTAGTCTAGTCATTTTCCACATAGAGCTCCAGTCTCATTTGTGAAGAAGAAGGATGGATCTATGCGACTCTGCATCGATTATCAGGAAAGGTCACAATTAAGAATAAGCATCCACTACCTAGAATCAATGATTTATTCGATCAGTTAAAATTTGAGATCAAGGTTCTAACAACTAAGGATAAAAGAAAGAGACATTTCGAAGACAGCTTTTAGATCGAGGTACAATCATTATGAATTCATAGTCATGTCTTTAGGCCTAACTAATGCTCTGACAGCATTTTTGGACTTGATGAATCAAGTGTTCATAGACTACCTCGATAAATTTGTCATAGTGTTTATCGGCAACATCCTTGTGTATTCGAAGATCAAGAAGAGCATGAAGAACTTGAAAACTTGAAAAGGCATTAATTGTATGCCAAATTCGCTAAGTGTGAATTTTGGCTCGACTGTGTATCTTTTCTAGGTCATGCTGTCTCTAAGGAAGGAATTATGGTGAATGCTACTAAAATTGAAGTTGTTCTCAACTGGAAGTAGCCCAAGAATGCAAGGGAGATCAGAAGCTTCTTAGGTCTGGCTGGGTATTACCTAAAGTTTGTAGAAGTTTTCTCTAAGATAGCCTTGCCGCTCGCCAACCTGACGAGCATGGGAAAGAAGTTTGAGGGGATAGACAACTATGAAAAGAGTTTCCAAGAACTGAAAAAAAGACTAACTTTGGCTCCAATTTTTGTGACTTCAGAAGGCAAAAAGGGATTTGTCATATACAAGCAATGCCTCAAAAATGGGTCTTAGTGTAGTGCTAATGCAGAATGGTAGAGTGATTGCATATGCTTCAAGGAAACTAAAGGATTATAAGAAGAACTATCCTACTCACGACCTTGAATTGGCGGCGGTAGTTTTGCGTTGAAAATTTAGAGACATTACTTGTATGAAATTCAATGTAAAATCTACACTAGCAATCAGAGTTTGAAGTACTTCTTTACCTAGAAGGAATTGAATATGAGGTAGTGAATGTGGTTAGAATTGGTCAAGGATTATAATTGTGAAATTCTATATCACCTAGGAAGGCAAATCAAGTAGCTAATGCTCAAAGTAGGAAGACTTTTGCAACATTGATGTCATTATAGGAAATGTCCTAACCCTTAAGGAAAGAAATTCTAGACTTCAATATTGAATTAATTTTGGGATAATTATCGGCATAAACTCTTGCACCAACTTTATAGGATGAGATTTGAGACAAATAAGTAAGAGAAGCAAGCCTATTAAGGATCAAACAGGAAATTAAAGAAGGCAAATGTGATGGGTTCTAAGTGATAGAAGACAAAACGTTATTTTTAAAGACCGTTTGTGTGTTCCCAAGGTCAACAATTTGAAGGAAAGGATTCTATTTGAAATCCACAATGCTCCTTGCATTCTATTTGAAATCCACAATGCTCCTTGCTCAATCCATCTAGGTGCAACAAAGATGTATAAGGACTTGAAAGGTAGCTTTTGGTGGTTTGGCATAAAACATGATGTGGCTAAGTATGTAAAGCAATGGTTGACTTGTCAGTAAGTCAAGGCTAAACTCCAAAGACTAAGAGGTCTCTTGCAACCTATTCAGATAGTTCAATAGAAATGGGAGAAGATTGCAATGGATTTCATCGTAGACTTACCAAGAACTACAATTGGGTACGACTCTATTTACGTAGTAGTTGATTGGTTGACTATGACCACACACTTTATTCCCATCAGAATCACTTACTCGATGGAATAGCTTTTAGAACTCTACGTCAAGGAAATTGTAAGGCTTCATAGTGTTCCAAGTCCATTATCTCCAACCATGATAGCAGGTTCACTTCCTGTTTTTGGAAAAATGTGTAAAATGCATTAGGTATAAAGTTACGTGTTAATACAGCTTTTCACCCCCAGATTGAAGACCAAACAGAGAGAACAAATTTGATCTTAGAGGGCATGCTTCATGCTTGTACTTTTGATTACAGGACTAGCTAGTGTAGGATGCTACGATTGGCAGAGTGCATACAACAATAGCAATCAGGCAGTTACTATTAGGATGGCACCTTATGAGGCACTTTATGGAAAGAAATGTAGATCGTCTATTTGTTGGCATGAAACTAGGGAAAAAAAGATGATGGAAGAAGAAATTAAAGAGAAAATAGATTTTTTCAATGAAACAATTGAAGCAGTAAAATTCATTCGTAAAAGGATTAAGACTACTTAGAGTCACTAGAAGAGCTATGTTGATAAAAAGAGAAGGTCTTTGGAGTTTTACAACAGTGATCTCATATTCGTGTGAGTGGCACCGATGAAAGGAGTCATGAGATTTGGGAAGAAAGGCAAGCTTAGCCCAAGGTTTGTAGAACCTTATGAAGTAGTGAAGCGGATTGGTAATGCAGCTTATGAATTGAACTTATCAGTTGATATGTCAACTATCCACAATGTCTTCCATATTTCAATGCTTAAGAAGTACATCTTGGATCCAATACATGTAATCAAGCCTTAAGCCATCAAGATAAGAGAAGATCTTAGCTATAAGGAGAAGCTGGTTGAGATCCTAGACTGAAGAATCAAGACCCTAAGGAATAAGGAGATTGTATTGGTTAAGGTCCTTTGGCATAACCACAAAGTAGAAGAAGCTACATGAGAACGAGAAGAAGAAATAACAATCAAGTACCCTCAATTGTTCTAAGTTTTGAGGACTAAACTTTTATAAGACAGGGAGGGTTTTAACAACTGATATTTTCTTTAACCGACAATGAGTAATGTTCAACGATTTTATGCATCATATGAATGAAAATTATGATTTAGAAGCACATTTTATGTAATACTTCTACTATGTTATTTATGATTATGAAATTTATTATGGACTAATGATTTTTACAATGGATGGAATAGGAAAATTCCAACAACATAAAGTGCCTAAGGTATGATGATTTCTTGCTTGAAAATTTTATACTTTGATGATTTAATTGGATTTTTATTTATTTGGATATGATATTTTGATTCTTAAAAAAAATTAGAATTTGATTTAGGAATTTCTGGTTTTTACAAAAAAAAAAAAAAAAAGGCATCACTGTAGCTATGAATAGTGCAAAACAACATCACTATGCCGTGAATAGTAAAATGAAATAAAATGCTAAAAACAACACCATTGTAGCATTATCTTCTTCGAGTAAATTACTATAGCCCTCGAGTTTTTGAAATTTGTTTCAACTATTTTCTCACTTTTTCATACTCAAAATAACTCCCAAAACCTACCTAAACTGCTATTAACCACTTCTAAACCTATTTAGATCATTATTTAAGTGTTTAGAGAGTTTTTTTTTTTTTAAGAAAAATGTGGGCACCATTTTCCCACTACCACCACTCGTGCATAGCCATTCTCCACCACTTACTTTTTTTTTCCTTCCATTCCTTGATTTCTAGCCAAGAATAATGCTAGGCCAATCACCATTGTCCACAAAAGCATGTGAACAATCATTTGCCTATGCTTCTCACGTCTCCACCAACACCCTCCATCATTCTTTCCTCTAACAATGAAGGCTCCAAACCACCGCCTCATGTTCCCCTTGACTTGGCTGTATTCCTCTTGTTGCAACAAGGTCACCTCATAGATAATCACCCTCTTGCTCCAATGTTTCTCTTCCTCTCTTTCTCTCCTCCCTCCTTTGTTTGCTTTATGGCCAAGAGCACACAGACATACTTGGCCAACTTACACCACCGTCACATATGACTACACACGTCTCTAAACTCCACCCTCAACATCTCAAACACCTCCCAAATAGAGAACAAAGCATTCCTTCAAAGCCAAAAGCTAAATGAATGAGTTACGATGTGTGTTGCTGAAACCATCGTCGGGCCAAAACAGAGCTTTTTACTACATTTTGAGGTTAGTTTTCTACCTATTTTTATACCAAATTTTTACTTTGATATTTTGGTGTTTGTGGGAATGATTTTATGTGATTTAATGTTTAATTTTGTTTAAGAAACAAAATTTTTATGAATAATTATTTTAAATCTTGTTTTTATGCAAAAACCTGTACTTCAATATTTTTCAAGGAAGAATAGACATGAGATTCTGAGAAAATTTCTTTTGAGAATTGTTTATATATATGTTAGGCATCTCTCACAAAAATTTTGGATTCATATAAGCTATTTTTTATTTGTTTGAGAATTTATACTAAATATTGTTCTTATGGTTCTTAAACTACCTTTAAATGTGATAATTTGTTTGATGATGTTATGAGATGTGTTTAATGCTAGAAAAATTTGTAAATACTCATTTACATGTCTAGTTTATGTTTGCAAATTTTTACCTTCACACATATGCTAGAAATAAAGAAATAAATTGTAGAGTAAATACTACACACTGTTTTAGCAACGTCTTTGTAAAAGTTTGCATAGTTGAAAAATATTTAGAATGATCCAAACACCATGAAAATAAATCTGGAACTATATCAGGATGTTAAAAATGATATAGTAAAAATTTCAAATCAATTAGAATTTTTTTTTATTTTATAAAAACCCTTGATCAATGGCTACCCATTTATAGTTTACTGTGGTAGCTTGTCTTTATGAGTGTAAGAAAAATGTTTATATGTTGTATGATGTTATATAGTAATATGCCATATTATATACACATAATAAGATAAGTAAAATAAATAAGATAAGTTAAGAGTGTCATACCAACCTTCTGACCTAGGGGAGGATTCAAGATCTCTCGACATACGAGAAGCCATTCAGTTTAGTTCAGTTTATGATCTCGGTGTCGTTGGGGACTTCACAAATCCTAACTTTCCGATGATCGCGTGCAAATGGTATCAATACTCGGGCCCATTAATATGATAAGATAGATACATAAACATGTTCATAGTGAAGCATAATCAGCTCATGCATGTTGTGATAAATGTTTTAAGTTATGTTTTGCAAACATGAGTTCCTACTTGCTGAACAAAAGCTCATTTAATTATGTTTATACTGTAGGTAAGAAACCTGTCAACAATACTCGATGGGTAGTGGCGAGTGGTAGACAAATGGTGGACATGGAAATAGATACCATTTACAAAATGAATCTTCTAGTAGATTTAAATAAATTATTCATGTATGTTTAAATAGTTCTATGAATGTGTTATTGAAGACCAAGGTTATAGTTATACGACCTTAGTCTAGGAAATCTTAGGATTCAAAATATTGTAGTAGATATTGCAACAAAACTAAACAAATTTCAAAGAAAGAAAACTATAACGATAGTTAATCCTAGAAATGTTTCAAAGTTTTATTTTAAATTAAGAAATATTTTAAAAAAATGTTTCAAGAAATTACTGTTATGTTTAAAAAAATTTATTTTTGCAAATCTAAGTACTTTATGATAGGATATGTTCAAGTGTATAATTATGTAGTTAAACGACAGTCATGTAAATAGGATCATTACATAACAAAACCTTAAAATGCTTCAATCCTTTAACAATTGGGTCTGTCATGAACCACATACAACAAAAACAATTGTATAAAGATGAACTAATATAATAAAAAAATGAAAAAATAAATGACGTTGTACGTGAATTGACAATGCAAACATATGCATAAAGATGTAGCCAATAGAGAAATCCGACGAATCTCTTAACAATAAAATAATGGATTTCGAAAGTAAAAGGAAAAATAAATTCCACAAATCATATAACAATGTCCAAGCAATGTAACCAACTGATAATCATCATGAGGAAAAGGAAAAGACTTGTTAAAGGAAAATTATTAGCAAAAATATTTATAACTAAAACCTTCTCATACTGATAATATGTTACGAAAAAAATGTAAAATAACTAAATTGTAAAGTATAAAAATAGAGAGATACAAGAGAGATAAAGAAACCTTCTTATTCTTCATTATCTAATTGAGTACAAATAGAAGCTTTCAAAAGCCATATATAAGCCAAATATCATAAAATAGAAAAGTTTAAAAACCATGACATATAATAATAAACTATTATTAATGGAATGTTAATTGGGTGGCTATATGAAGGTTATAAAATACCAACATTAATAATCATTAAAGTAGAGATAATTAATTCACGAATGAATGTTGAATTTCTTCCTTTCATGCTTGGGGAAACTCTTCAGAGTAAATAAAAAAAAAATCTTTAGTTTAATTAAACAAAATCAGTCGGGGAGTCTCATGGTCCTAGATGGAAGTGAGTCGCAAATTGATGAGGTAGCAAGTGAACTGAGCAGCGGGAGATGTATTTACTGAAACCCAAGCCGTCAAAGTGGCCAAATAGAGTGCCCTACTTGGCATGTCAACTCGCTTGAGTCCATCGTGTCAGTGGACATTATCTGATCCTCTGCTCACTGCCAAGGCCAACGTGTCGCCGCTCAAAATTGCTGGGTTATAATGAAAAACTTGGGTCCTTATTCTTTTTTTTTTTCAATGTTTTATATAAAAATTTGGGAATTAATAAAAAGGGTAAATTGAATATTTTAGAGTCTTCAAAATAAAATTTTCAAAGCCACCAGTTACTTTTTAACATTCTTCAAATAATGAGATAACAATATGATTTAGGTTTTACAAAAGCAAGATAAAATTTTCGAAGAAAAATATTTTGCAAGCAAAATATGTTAATAGAACTTGGAGTATTAAATTTTAATTTTTTTTCAAAGAAACTTTCACATTAAGAATAATCATTTGTTGTAATTAAATAATTTTAGAGTACATAAATCTTGCTTATCTAGATAAATTATAAATCTGAGGAGGCCTGGCATAAAGTTTTCCCCTAAGACCTCCAATGACTAAAAGTGGGCCAGAAAGGACAATTATGAACCACCTATTTCCACATGCCGGTAGAACACGGGGAAAAAAGTGACGACTTCATTTCTCTTCAAGAAAAATCGCGGCATCTTTATTTGTTTTTCTGTCTTTATCCTTTTTTCACTTTTTTTTAAGTATTTCGCAAACCTTGCATATTCGAAATCATGGAGTTAGAAAATATTTTCTGTACAAGCACAATGCAAAACATAAAACACATAGGAGATTATAGAGGTTTTGTAATAATTCATGTGAATGCTTCAATTTAATTCGTTGCATCTTTTCCAAAGAGTTTTTATTTATTTTTTATGAAAGAGATTTTTTGTAACCGCATTATTAATGCTGCTAGAATTTTTATTGGGCTAGCTTTCAATTGCCATGCTATCAATCGTTATATTTCTAATAAAGGTATATTTTGATGACAATTGATGATATGACATGATAATAATCCAACCTCATTAATTGTTATAAATTTTTTTGATCAACCATCTACTTCATTAGAATGGATGTGGTTTGAATGGTTACGTTTACAATGGATATTGGTATTGTTAGTCATTTGATATAAATCTAAGAGTTGTAATTAAATAGATAGTTAACTAAAAAAATTTAAGATAATTAATGAAGTTAACAAAAAAAAATTAAGATAATTAATGAAGTTAATTCATATCACACGGCATCAATTGTTATTAAAGCATACACTCGTTGAAAAGATAACTATTGAAAATGTAACTATTGAAACCAAGTATATGTATATATATATGTGTGTGTATATATATATATATATATATATTTCTTTTTAATCTCAACATATGTTTTGTAAGATTACTAATGCAACATGTATTGTCCACATTGAAGACAACCGATCGACCGCCCAAGCCGTATGCCTGTCGACCGCCCCAAGCCCGGAGCTATTTTGGAAGTTTCCCAAATTTTAGTTATTTTGAGTTATTTTCAAATTCAAAATATTGGATTTTATTTTCCATTATTAGATAGGCTTTCGTTATGAATTTAGGATTATTTTCTAGTTTTTTTATTTATTTTATGCATTTTGAGTTCTATAAATAGGCTAGCATAAGAATTTTATTTTCAGTTGTTTAGTTATTCAATAAAATTCCAAATAGAGTTCTTATATTTTGATTTTCTTTCAGTATTCCTTCAAATCAATGAATTGTTTGCACCTTTATTGTTCTAGTATTCCACATGAATCAACAGATTGCAAGGCTACCTATCTTTTAGTATTAAGATTGAATTAATGGATATTTCAGTATTCTAATTGAATCAACAGGTTTTAAGAATTTATCATTTTTTCTTAATTTTTCTTAGGCTTCTATGACATCAGTTGGTATTAGAGCTGAACGTTCTATGGCCACCATGCTGTCCCACCGTCATCAAGAAGACTGTCAACTCAACAATACAACTAAAGCACTACAACAACAAGTCGCTCTATTACAACAAGTTTCGCCCTTCAACTTACTCGTCTCTAAATAAACTTGAATTAGCACTCATTGATAGTGGCTCTGTCGAAGAATCTGAATGTTTGGAGTATGTGCATTATTTAGAAGCTGCACCAAAATTCCTTTACCCTAATTCTAAATTTGAATTGCTAGAGGTAACATCATCAAAGACACGTATGAAGTCTTCTATTGAACAACCGCCATCATTAGAGCTCAAACCTCTCCTTAGTCGTTTTAGGTATGCATTTTTGTGTGAATTATCTACTTTGCCAGTGATTATTTCAGCCTCACTTCATAATGAGCATGAAGAAAAGCTGTTGCGGGTTTTGTGAGAATGCAAGAGAGCTTTAGGATGGTCCATAGCTGACATTAAAGGGATCGGCCCTTCTTTATGCATGCATAAAATTCTTGTGGAGGACAATCATAAGCCGTCAATTGAACATCAACATCTGCTAAATCCAATTATGAAGGAGGTGGTGAAAAATGAGATATTGAAATGCCTTGATGCAGGTCTAATTTATCCATTCTTGAATAGTTCATGGGTTAATATGGTGCAATGTGTGCCAAAGAGGGAAGGAATGGTAGTGGTGACCAATGAAAATAATGAGCTTATTCTGACTAGAACTATGACTAGGTGGCGAGTTTGTATGGACTATTGGTGTAACGCCCTGAAAATAATTAAGAGTTGTTAGTATATTAAATGGTAGATTAGTGTGCCATAATTAATATTTTAAACTTAATTTGATCATTTTGTGAAGTTTTTAAATTAATGTTATTTTTGATTCTTTTAATAATTTTTAGTTACTCTTAATTATTGTTAAATGTTATTTTAAATACTGAAATAAAACAACTTTTCAAATGACCAACACGTCCCACTTTAGAAAAATCACGCGCAGGACGTGGTATTGAAAACTGTTTCCCTTCTCTTTATAAAAAACCTCACTCTTTCTCTCTTTCTCTCCCTCATGGTTTCTCTCCTTCTCTCTCATTCTCTCAAAAAAAATTTGAAACAAAATTCAATTTCAAGCTTCGGATTAGTGGACTAAAGGCCCAGGAACGCGATTGAGCAACCAAAAACTCGATTCAAAGCTTAATCCTGTGACGACCCGCCTTTTCGGCCGTCACTAAACTTTCATAAACCTCGTGTATAAAACAGTAATCTTACTTACTTAGTAAGAAAATACTGAATTACAAAAATTTTCTTTAAATACTCTTTAAAACATACTTGGAAACTGTTGCGACCTTCGTCGCCATTCCTGTTGAGACTTCGCTCAACCTTTGTCGTTAAAATCATTTCAAATTGTTTCTTAAAATTGAATAAGAAACATTTACTAAAACATAACTTAAAACATCATTTCATAATTGTATAATACATTTAGTACAATGTATCTTAAAACCTTTGAAAACATTTCTTAAAACTCTGGTTTTCTTAAAAACCTTGGAAACACTACATTATATAGTGTAAAACCTTTTCTTTGCGTAGCGGAAGCAAACTGTAGTGGTATCTATTCCCACATCTCGCATCTGCCCTTCCACAGCACCCAGCTCCGCTATCGGGTCCTACTGGTCACCCATACATTACCTACAGCATGAATAACTTTTTATGAGCTTACGCTCAGTAAGTTCAAACATAAACTCACAAAGCGTTTAAAACATACTTTAAATCTTTCCTCATAAAAACCTTTTTCTTAATACGTTTATCATAAATGTACTTCATAAACATTTTTCATGAAACATTTCTAAAACGTTCCTCATAAACGTTTTCATAAACACTTTTCATAAAACATTTATAAAACGTTTTTCATAAACGTATCCTTATACGCTTTTCATAACACGTCGTTTATAAACCTTTCTTATAAACATGAAAATGTTTTCGTAAACATTTATCATAAGACATTCCTCGGAATGTTTTTCATAACATATAAATGTTTTCATAAACATTTATCATAAATATTCACAATATATTTTCCATAAGCATTTAACGTAAAACTTTATAATAAGGAATACCAGCAATTCATAATGCATGATACCAATTATGCTCAATTATGTACTTTCAATTATGAGCATTTCATGTACACTCTTTTCTTACTTTAACTTACTATTTCCTTCCTTAACTTTCTTTATCTTTCATTCACTTTTCATTCCTGTCCTTATCTTTCCATATCTTTCATTCACTTTCATTTCCTTGCTTTAGTGTTCGTACCATCTCATTAATCATGAGATCATTAACATAATGTTTCCCTTGCGGAAGACTTGAGACCCTCGATCACGTGGTCAAGTACCTCACATCTTAGAGGTTACTTTAACTTTACATTCATTACCTCATAACGTAGAGGTTGGTACGACACTATTTCTTTTTCTTTACATTACTTTCTTATTAATTTGAGTGAGCATGTCAAATGCAATCACATCATATGCAAACACTTGCAATTCATAATATACTATAAAATCTATT
>CAMOHE010039938.1:0-15363 GCA_946598075.1 Artocarpus hirsutus | reverse complement strand
CCCCCTTAACCCCCACCCACCCCTATCCCCCCTTGCCCCCTCCCCCCTCGCCCCTCGCCCCCACCCACCCCCACCCCCCTTGCCCCTTGGCCCTACCCACCCCCCACCCCCCTTCCCCCTCACCCATCGCCCCTCGCTCCTCAGCCCCTCACCCCCACCCACAGCCCCTCCTTGACCCTAATCCCTCACATTTATAATATGCAAAATTGTGTAATTAAAATTGTAAATTTGTGAATATGTGTAATATGTGAGGTTTATGTAAATATGTGTATTATGTGAAATTTGTGTAATTGAAAATGTATGAAGTGGAATATGTGAAGATGTGAATATGTGTAATTTGTGATTTAATATTACTATGTATGTGTTAGTTTCTGCTTACTTTACATAGGTACAATGTCTTGCGAGATGGATAGTGACTAGTACGAGGACAAGTACAAAGACTGCACTCCATCTTCATCGCAATATAGCAAGGGAAACCAATACATGAAGGCAAACCGAATTTGATCCGAAAGTAGACTTTGAGCGAAGGGTTGCATTAATAAAAAAATTCATCAGATGAGAAAGAAAAGTTTAAGAATTGAAGTGACTTTTGATTTAGAAGGCCAACCAGAAGGCGCACTTGGCCATGAATTAAGTAGTTGGATCGAAGTCCTTAGTCGAGAGCACATTCCGATATGGACAAAAGATTGAAAGTATAAGGATTTGGATAAAGTAAAAGATGTGATTTGGAGAGAGATATATGAAGCTTTGACAGTCAAGGATTGGTATAGGAAAAGGGCTTTGAAGGTTTGTGGTGAATTAGCAAAGTGGTTCAGATCTGACCTCTATGTTACCTTCGTATAGCCATACCTTTCCATTCTAGAGGAGGATGAAAATATATACAAATAGCCTCCTATGGTAGTACACTACTACCCCTCCATAAATAATGATGATTGGGAAGCTTTTGTGAGGTATCGACTTTCCACCGAATTCCAACTACTATCATTAAATGCAAGAAAATAAGAGCAAAAAATGAATACTATTCTATGGTTGGCTGAGTTGAATATAGTGAGCTCGAGCAATCCTTGGTATGTTAATATTTTACTCATATTACATATATCAATTATTCTATCATTACTATGTTACTAACATAGCGTAACACAGTTTGCAAAGACAGGCGTGCTACCAACACAAGAGGAGTTGTGGGTAAAATCACGTCAAGGACCCGATGGTTAGTTTAAAAATCCAAAAGTAGCAAAAATTGGGAACTTGATTGTAAGTTTACGAAACATGAACAATTAATTTCTAATTTAATACTAGATGAAGGATTGCTTGAATAACATGGTTGTGTTGTTGTTTTACAGGATGAATACATAATCTAACTAAGTCAAAGGAGCTTCCAATCAGTCCGTATTGATGACATTTTGACAAGGGCACTAGGGAAACTGAAACATTCAAGATGTGTTTGCGGTCAATTGAAGTATGTGAAGCAGTCTCAGTACTTCGACCTCCAATCAGGTACTTCAAAATTGAATTCCCAAATGTCAAAGATGCAAATGGAGATTGCAGAATTGTAGGATCTCATGATCGAGCTCATTTCCTAAGGATATGCCAAGTTGACGAATGATAGCATCTCACAACACAACAGCTTCCAAGCTAGTTGTAACCCTCCCAATAATGTAGCAGACGCTCCAAAAGCTCCAGAAGTCCAATTGTCACCTCCTCGTCAAGAGCCCGAACAATGTAGGCTCTTTGTTGAGGATAGAATTAATGGTGGGTGTGCACATGTTGTGCTTGAGAAGGTGTAGATGAAGAGTCTTCCAACTGATACAGTTCATAGAGACTATTAGGGGAAAAGAACATGTGTGATAGCATCACTACCATCAGAGTTAGAACAGCTGAATTGCCTATTCCAACACTTGAAATAACAACTGTGGGTGAAGTAGTTGGAAGCTTCGTCACATGGCTAAAGAGGTTAGTTGAAGTCATCGCATTGACGAAGACGAGTCAAGCACCTAGCCATGTTCCACAAGATCTAAGCGAAAAGAAATGCCAATAAAAGAAAAGCTCTACAAAAGCAAGAGAATAACAACCTGAGGTAGAATAAGAACAAGAACAAACCATTGCTAATGTACCTGCATTTAACTTCACTTCAGTAGCTCAAGAATTTATGTAGTTGGCTCTATACGTAGATTCTTTCATGCATGATGGGTTGACGATTCAGTGCCCGATACTGGAAAATGTCACTAGCAATGAGTTTGCCTATCTATGTGGGGTATGAAGACATTTACTACTTCATCAACTTTGATAAAATCAGGGCAAACTGTATACTAGTATACCTCAAGGAATAACTCCATCCTTATTTCATATTTTTAAAATATAGGTAGAGTTGTAAGATGCTTTCAAATAATTGACTGTATTATTTTTTTATTGTAGTTTTTTGGCGAAATATTGTGAACTTCAAGGCTTGGTGTAAAATTTTGGCTTCATATCTCCGGCCATTATTTGAAGTACTATAAGAGACTTATAGAGTGATCGTAGAGAGCACACCACATCACTCCTTCACCTATTAGCTCAAGCACCAAGGGGAAATTATTCTTCCTTCCATACAATGTTGGAAAACATTGAATGTTGGGACTTATTTCGCCATAGGAGGACCAAAAATATTGGCTTGACCCCCTCGGACACTCACTACGTGAGGATTTTGTATCAGTCACGAGATTGTAAGTATTAATGTTCTCTTATAAAATTAATTGTTTTTAGTCCTACATAATTGTATCGTCTCTTAATTCATTTGAACATGACACATTGTTAGGGCGCTTAACGATTGGAAGCTTAAAGCGAGAAGCGGTGTCACAAACCGACTAAACGAAATGCTATATTCCAAACGTAAGTGTCCAAGACAACAAGGGAACGTCTACGTTTCATGTGGGATATAATTACAAGTGGTATACAAGCCTTAGGAAAAAAAGAATTTTTATATACATACGGATATACATGAAGTTAGATTAGACTGGGTACAATTTGTAAATAGGTATGTGCTCTTTAGATAGATAGATGGAGATAGTAGATAAACAATTGCTCAAAATAGCTCAAATGTAAATGATCTTCTAAATACCTTGTAATTTCAACATACATCAATTTTTGTATGCAATTAGAGCCTTGCTGTAATGGATAACACACGAGACTGGCCATACTGTGAGAAATAAAAAATTTTTGGATACTTTTTTTAGGGGAATACCAATTTTCCATTAGGGTTTTAATCGTCGTGGAAGCTTTTAATTCTACAATGGTTTTTCAAGAAATCATCGTGGAATCAAAGGCTTCCACGATAGTTTTTTGAGAAACTATTGTGGAAGCTTTATGATTACACAATGGTTTTTTAAGAAACTATTGTGGAATCCTCATATTCCACGATGGTTTTTCAAGAAACCATCGTGGAAGCTTTATGATTCTACGATGGTTTTTCAAGAAACTGTCGTAGAATCCTCATATTCCACGATGGTTTTTTAAAAAACTGTCGTGAAAAATTACTACATACAACCCCTTCCCGCACCAATTTTTTTATTACACAACGGTAAAAAACCGTCGTGAAAACTCCATGTTGCACCACAACTGAAGTTTTCACAACGGCTTTTTAACGTAAACTGTTGTGGAATCCATAGTTTGTAGTAGTGCATTCTCTATAATCCATTTAATGAGCTTTGGGTTAGCAACTCCCAAACTAGTTGGCCTAAGGTACTAGGTGTTAAAGCACCCCTTAGAATTGACTTACTCAAGTTGAAGAGGCTATGAAACCAAGCTTATCTAACTTTATTCATTAATTTACATAATTACACACATTATTTATTTACAATTCTTTTTATTTCTTTCTTTTTTTATTCAATTAGTTAATAAATTTTGAAAATGTTATTGCCCTTAATTGTTTATCTTCATAAAATAACAAAACTCAAATATTCATAGCACTGACTTACCATCACAATTAAGCATTACAGTGAGTGTGTGAGAAGAATGGCTTACAAACACTTCAAAAAATAAACACAAAAAAAATGTTAAATAAATTAAAGTTTTGAAAGTTTATAAAATTAGATAATTCAAAGAATAGAAAAATGATATTATATTAATATGTAATTTAGAAATCAAAACAAAATAATAACACATTATTTACTAAGAAACTAATGTTTACAAAATACTTTTTAATTTTTTTTTCATTTTATGACTTGTAAAACAAATATGGGCAAAAATCGAAAAATTTTTGCACAGCACAACATTGAAGTACAATTTTAAAGCACAACCCTCTCCCCCCAACATAAAATGTACATTGTCTCCAATGCATAAAAAGAATACTGAGAGCATCAAAAACATTACCTAAATCAGTATAACTATAGAGATAATCTGTAGCAAACTTAACAAACTAAACAAAGTAAACTACAACAATATATACAAACTGGGTCTTTTAAAGTCAGATTCCCTAGACTTTATCTTTTTGTTTCGAAAGTAAAAAATCATGTTTTTACACATATTCTTCAGAATTCGTCTCAAGAGGCTGCAAATACAAAGTATTTACTAATCGCAATCAATTATAACCTCCTTAATCTCAGCTATTCTACAAGAATTAATTTTCAGATTTATTTCAACTTTTGAAGGGTTTTTTTTTAATTAAACAGAAAACAAACAACAAAAATAAATATTTATAGAAAACTACTTAGGGTTGGTAAATTGGAACCATAAGAGTGACCTCTTCGGGCTCAGTTATCCGTTCTATGTAGTTCTTCGATCTCGGGCCATTTACTCAAAGTATCCTTCCATCGGATGGATCTTCGATCTCAACAACACCATTTGGGAAAACCTGTTTCACAATATGGACCTGTCCAATGTGATTTTAACTTACCAGGATGAAGGTGAAGTTAGGATTCATAAAGATGAACCCGTTGATTTGGCTCAAAGTTCTTTCTCATAATTTTCTTGTCATGAAATGCTTTCATTTGTGCCTTGTAAATCTATGAATTGTCATAGCCATCGTTCCTTAATTCCTCAAGTTCAGAGAGTTGAAGGTTCTGTTCAATAGCTGCAGCACTAAAATCAAAGTTAAGAGCCTTAATAGCCCAACAAGCTTTATGTTCAAGTTCTACAGGTAAATGACAAGCTTTTCCAAAGACAAGCCTATAGGGAGACATTCCTAAAGGAGCTTTGCAAGTTCGATGGCATGCCTGGAGTGCATCTTGAAGATGTGAGGACCAATCTTTTTGATCTGGATTCATCATTTTTTCCAAGATTTGTTTCATCTCTCTATTTGTCAACTCAGCATGTCCATTTTTCTGTGGATGATAGGCAGTTGAAACTATATGAATTACATCGTACTTTCACATCAAAGCTTCAAAAGATTGGTTGCAAAAATGTGCGCCTTAAACACTAATTATAGCACGTGGTGTACCATACCTAGATAACATGTTTTCTTTTAAGAACTGTATAACAGTTGTATTATCATTGGTATGGCATGCAACGGCTTCAACTCATTTTGGAACATACTCCACAGCAAGGAAGATGTATAGATACCTAGAAAAAGGTGGAAACAGTCCCATAAAGTCTATTCTCCAGCAATCAAATATTTCAATTGCTATAATCGGGTTTAGAGGCATCATATGGTGACGAGACAGAGTACCTAATTTTTGACAACTTTTACAAAAACGACAATAGTGATAAGTGTCTTTGAACAAAGTGGACCAATAAAGACCACATTGGAGAATCTTTGCAGTAGTTTTTTTGGATATGCATTAGTGTGACAAAATTTTAAGACACTATACACTTCATCTTTAGGAATGCAATGCCTCATGATTTGATCATGATAGTATTTGAAAAGGTACGGGTCATCCCAGTGAAACTTACGCACTTCATCTAAAAACTTTCTTTTGTCTCGCAAACTCCAAGCAATTGGAATTTCTCTAGTTGTGAAATAATTGACAATGTATGCATACCAAGGTAACTTGGTAACAGAGAACAGATGTTCATCAAGAAATTTATCGTGAATTGGTGAACCGTTGATAGAATCATTGACTTCCAAACGAGATAAATGGTCAGCTTCCACGCTCTCAACTCATTTCCTGTCCTTGATAGTCAAATCAAACTCTTGTAGAAGAAGGATCCATCTGATAAGTCGGGCCTTAGCATCCTTTTTGGAAAAAAGATACTTAAGGGTAGAATGATCAGCGAAAATAGTGATGGGTGAACCGATTAGTTATGAACGAAACTTATCAAGTGCAAATACTATAGCAAGTAATTTGTTTTTAGTGGTTGAGTAATTTATTTGAGTGTTGTTTAGGGTTTTACTTGCATAGTACACTACAAAAGGTTTTCCTTCCCTTTGTTGACCTAAGATGGCTCCTACAGCGAAATTGCTTGCATCACACATGATTTCAAATGGAAATCTCTAATTACAAGATAGCATGATAGGTGCAGAAGTCAACTTAGATGTCAGTGTTTGGAAAGATTCTTCATATTCTTTTGTCCATTCAAACATTGCATCTTTCAACAGGAGATTGCACAATGGTCTTGATATGGCTGAAAAATTTTGAATGAACCTTCGATAGAATCCAACATGTCCAATAAAAGATTAAACATCTCTAACAGTCTTTAGAGTGGCCATGTTTGAAATAAGCTTAATCTTGGCTGGACCAACTTAATTCCTCTTTTAGAGACAATGTGTCCAAGAACTATGCCAGATGGAACCATAAATGGCATTTTTCCCAATTTAACAGAAGGCCTTTTTCTTCACTTCTTTTCAAAACAGCTTCCAAGTTAAGCAGACAAATATCAAATGAATCATCGAAAACAGTCAAATCATCCATGAAAACTTCCATAATCTTCTCTACCATGTCATTGAAAATGCTCATCATGCATCTTTGAAATGTAGCTAGAGCATTACCAAGTCCAAATGGCATTTGCTGAAAAGAAAAAGTACCAAAGGGACATGTAAATGTGGCCTTTTCCTGCTATTCTGATGCTATCTATATTTGATGCTATCTTGAATATCCATCTAGAATGCCATATAAAGAATGAGTAGCTACTCGTTCTAAGATTTGATTAATGAATGGGAGTGGGAAATGGTGTTTTCGAGTGGTGACATTTAACTTTCGATAATCAATGCACATTCGTAATCCAGTGACAACTCTTGTAGGGACAAGATCTCATTTTTCATTCTTTATCATAGTTATACCAGCTTTCTTAGGTACAACTTAAGTTGGACTGACCCATTTATTTTCCACAATGGGGTAAATGATACTCACATTTAACAGTTTTGAAACTTCATCCCTCACGACTTCTTTCATTGTTGGGTTCAGCCTTCTTTAGGGGTCTCTTTTTGGATTCATACTTCCTCCAATTGAATATGATGGGAGCAAATCAAGGGACTTATACCCTTGATATCAGCTATTGCCTAACCCAATGCTTTTTTGTGACCACGCAACATGTAAATTAACCATCGCTCTTGTGATTCATCGAGTTTGGATGAAATTATTGTTAGTGATGTGCCATAGGCTAATTCTGTAATGACCACATATTGATTTCATTACATTTGCATTTTATTAATAAGAGGGATTTTTATTATTGTTTTTTATTCTAATTTTATGAATAGTTAATTCTACCCAAGATCATCAAGTATGTGACTTGATAGTAAAATTCTTAGGTGAAAACTGAATTATATTCTAAATTATTCCTAGTCGGTCATTATTATTGGGATAATAATGAATGAAAACTAGTATGAAGTTTAACTGATGATTATGTTTTACTAATCATGTGTATGAGATACTAAGTCAACTCATAGATACATATTTGAGAATGATGTATTGGATTGACCCGCTATGAGAATACTACATGGATAATTGTCATAAGTGATTCTCATCACAATAGTATTATCTTAGTCCTCTGACCTGAAATCACCATGGTTTCCTACATGACAAGTTCTATATTTTGACACAATCTAATATTATCTTTAACAGGACGATGGCATAGATTGTTGTTGGATATAGAGTGAATCATGTGAGGAATATGAGTGATTAAGAAGGAATTTGTCCCTCATTTATTATGAGAAAGATATCTATGGGCCCCTCGATAAGTTAGACTGAAGAAAAATGTATGGCCATACTGGAATGAATTGATAAGGGTTATCAATATTAGTCTGCTTAAGATCGAGAAATAATATGATTGAATAGTATAAGGATGACATAAGCCATGCCTTATGTTCAATCAAGGTATCTAGAGACAAAAGGACTTTAATACTTATCGTGGATTAGGTTATGTCAGATTATTGACATTCGCATAACTTGGGTAATCATAATGTCTTGCTAGAGGCCACTTATGATTTGTGGGCCAGAAACAGAATTTCAAGCCCACTACAAAAGTTATGTGAACCTACAGGCTTGCACACTTAGAACAGACCAAGAACGAATTTTGGGTTAACTGTGTCTAGGTTTGATGAACCTGATAATGTCCAAATTCGATGTACTAGATATGTCTAGGTTCATTGAATCTGACATTATCTAGATTATCTGAATCATATTTAAATTAATGATATAATCTAGATTTTCTGAATTATATTCGAATTACAGACATTATCTAGATTCTCTGAATCATATTCGAATCACAATTTACCCTAGTTAAAATCTAACTCTATCTCAAAGTCAATATATATACATATATCTGTTTTAGGGTGTCGAGTCAAATTAAGAAGAGAAAAGGTGTTCTCTCATTCTAAAAGGCAAAAGACATTAAAACCCTAAAAATTAGAGAGAGTCATTTAATGCAAAAAGAGTGTGCTAGCACACCAATTCATTTTTGAGAGAGTCTGTTCGTGTGGATACCTGCAAAGGACGTTGCTCTAAGTAACAACGTCTAAATCTGATCCCAAATACTAAAAGCTTGAGTTAGGGTGTCACCGAAGTGAACCCGCTCTCTTCCTTCTAGAATCTTGCCCGTTTTATCATTCTGGTAAGATTCCATGACTTTATTATCAATCTAATCAAATTGCATGGATCTTGCGAGGGTTTTGTGGGAATTAATTTTTAATTTTCCGCTGCGTAATTAAATCACAAAATCCAACAAAACCCAACAATTATGACAGGAAAAGATTCATCAGCTCCTAAGAATGCATGATTCAATCCTTTAGGAAGTTGGCCTAACTTTACTTTTAGGATTTCTTCAATGGATGGTTTTGGCTTTTCTCCTTCTAGAAATAGCTTTTCAAAATGTGGTTGCCAAAACTTTTTTTTTTTGTCCAGTGAATGTTTGGGAATATTAGAAATGGGTTTGGGATTTTCAAGTTCAGGACTTTGGAAGATTTCTTCAAGCACATCGGTTTGCTTTAGAAATTCTTCATGAATAGATTCATCAATGATTTCAGTGTAAGAACACTCATCATTGCTTTGAAATTGCTTCCCAATATAGAAAAAATTCACTTCAAGATTCATACTTCCAAAAAAGATTTTCGTGAGACCATTTTGGCAATTGATGAGAGCATTAGCCATAGCTAAGAAAGGTCTTCAGAGGATGATAGGAATTTTTTATTCCATATCCACCTTAGTTTGAGTGTCTAAAATGAGAAAATCCATGGGATAATAGAACTTATCAAATTGCAACAAAACATCTTCAACTATCCCTTGTGGTTTCTTAATGGATCGGTTTGCCAGTTGCATGACCGTAGATGAATATCTCCAAGGCCTAATTGTGAGTAAATATAATTGGGCATGAGATTGACGTTCGCACCTAAGTCTACTAAGGCTTAAGCGATTTCATGGCTTCCTATATAACAGGTGATTGTGGGACATCGAGGATCTTTGTACTCGACTAGTGCTCTTTGCTCAAGAACTGCACTTAGTTGCTCAGTCAAGAATGTAGCTGTTGGGACATGATGTTTCCTTTTCATAGTGCACAAAATTTTTCATTACTTTGGCATAAGCAGGCACTCGTTTGAGAATTTGCAAAAGATTAGGATCGATTCGAACCTGCGTCAAATGTTCCAAGATGTGTTCATAATTTTTTGGCACTTTCCTAGTGCGTTGAAGAGCTTGAGGAAAAGGGACTTTTATTGGAAGCTTATTCACTTCTTCTTCTTCTTAGTGGGGAACATCTTCTTCATTACTCATATATGGGGTATTTGATTTGCCACTACGACTAGCAACATGACTAACCTTTTCATCCTTCTCTTCAGTGTTAGAGGTATAATGACCAGGAGAAATTTATTAATAAAACCTAATATTTAATTAGGTTTAATTAATGAATTCACTCTTAAAAATTATAATAATTGTAAAATTGTGATAATGTATAAATAAGCAATATTAATTGAAAATTTCACTACGAATGTGATGCAATGATGGATATTGTTAATACAGATTTTAAGAGTTTAAATACTTAGGAATTTGTGAATAATATCCGTAAAATGAATTTTATATCACAATTAATTGTGAAATTGTGATACAAATGAATTGGTAATTAGAGTATAAATAAGACGCAGAGTTCACCAAAACCCTAACCTAATGTGAGAAGGAGGCCAAAGTAGTATAAGTATACTACCAAATGAAAACGTAATTATGGAAAATGTTACGTTTGGACTCTAAAAGTAAACCAAAGGAAAGTATAAAATTTTACACAGTATAAGGATATGTTGTGCACTAATTTTACCATGGCAGTATAAGAAAAATACCATGTGGTGAAAAATTATACCGTATAAATTTTTGGGCCCTACCAAGTGGACACCCAATTGAATTTCATTGGCCCACCATGCCATGAAAGGTGGCCCAATCCCATTAAGCCACCTTGAGTAAACCTAATGATTACTTGGTGAGTCACCAAGTGGGATAAACATGAAATTAATGTGAGATTAGCCAAAAAAATGTTCATTCCTTCTTCTTCCAAAACTGGCAGCCATTGAAGCTCACTCTCAAGAATTTTTCAACTTCACATCTTAGCAAAAATAGCCCCAAGTAAGTTCAACAAGCAAAGCTCAAGGAATTCCATCAAGTTTTAAGGTAAAAATCTAACTTTTTTTTTCAATTTTTCAAAGGAATTTTCATGGGTTAAGGGAAAAATTGATTCAAGGTGTTTTTGCATGTAAATAATGTCACGGAAGGAGTTTCAAAGGAGCCTTGGAAGGCTAGAATCACAAAGTTTTATTTGGGTAAGTTTTGATTTTTTGAAGTTTTGAAATTTTATGATTTTTTTTTAATTTTTTTTCTTCCAAAAGTATGTGGGTTGTTGAGCAAATTTTTGATTAAATTCCATAGAAATATGAATTATGGCATCTTGATATTGTGAAAATTTGAGGTTTATTGTGCAAAATGGTAGTTTTTGTAAAAAGGATTATTTTTTAATTTTAATATTAGTTTTGCAAAAATGATAAGTGGGCATAGAAATGGTTTAAGCAAGGGTTAGAATTGCCTATACAGGGGTAGATATGCTGTTTAAAAATAGATTTTTACAAAAATAACCCAAGGACCAAATTGTAAGAAAAAGTTTCTTCTTAGTAGAAATGAAAAATACCCAAAAACACCCCTGTGTTGTGAGAATTTCAAAAGAGTTAAAATACAAAAGTTGTGGATCTTGATGAAACTGTTAAACATTGTAGACCGTTCGTCGAAAATCTCAACCGTTTGTGAGATTTTAATTTTTCAAGAATTTATTAAAAGTGGAAAAAAAAGTTTAAAAGGGCAAAAATGTCATTTTTAAATGGATTTTGAATATGGTAGTTTGAGCAAAAATGTTCCTCATGAAAAATAGAAAATTTTGGTTTAAAGAGATAAATTTTAGCCCTAAGGGTAAAATTGTCAAAATTTACAATTAAGGGGCAAAACTACAAAGTTGTACTGAAATGGGGTATTGATGTGAAATAAGGAGACCCAATACCCTAGGGTATAATTCTAAGATAGATACGTAACTACTTCTGTTACAATAGTGAAAACGAGCTTGGAAAGTTAGTAGGCCCACGGAGGGCAAAATCGTCATTTTACCCAAATAACCCGAATCGCTCTTAAATGTTTCAAAAGGGGAAAAAAGAATGATTAGGAAGATTCCTGCCCTTCGTTAGAGACGAGAGGGTAAAGTAAGATAAGAGTAAGAAAAACTAGTGGTTTTTGGAGTTGTATGTAGTTATGCAACTCAATTTATTGATCATCGATCATTTTGTATTGAAACATAGTGGAATTTGGGTAATAGCTTTGTAATTGGCCAATAGGATCCTAGAAGTCTAGAAAAAAGAAAACCGAGGTCAAAGTGTTTAGCATCTAAACCAAGTAAGTAACCATCCCACCTATAGTATGGAATTGTAGGTATAGAATGTGATATGTGCATATGTATATCTGTGTGTATATCAAAGTATATACCTATGTATATGCTATGATATGAGTTCCTATAAGTATGTTGATGTGTACCTGTGAGTATACTAAATAAATACCTGTGTGTATATTATATTGTATACCGATGTGTATATTAATGTATAATTGTAAGTATAAAAGTATATACCTATGTATATTATATCGTACAAGAGTATTTATGTTTTGCGTATAACACGTGTTCATCACTTCATGCATGGTATGATAACCTAAATAAATGGACTAGTATTTATATCACTAGAAATTAAAAGAAGTATCGTATCGACTCTTGACTCAAGAGGAGTTCAAGGATATAGTATAGTCACGGTGTCACATAGACCTATGTGTGCAATGGTACAAACATTTGGGTCCTAGTAAGAGATAAGATATGAAAAGGATAAGGAATGTTCATAAGAGAGCATAATTGGATCACACATTGTATTGAATGTGCATGTGGGCTGTATTAGGACTTACTAGGCGTAAGCTCATTAAGTGTTTCATGCTGTAGGTATTCCCACAAGAAGGTCAGAATAATTTCGTTGATGAGCTAGCGGAGGGATGATTAGTGTGTAGATTAGGTATGGATTCCACCGCTGTTATGTTTCCACTATAGTACATTTTAAGTTATTTTAAAACTTGTATATAAAAGTTGTAATACAGTAAGTAAGACAAAAACCTCTCTCAAAGGTACTTGGCAAATAGTGTTGAAAAAGAAAGTTTGCTTATGAAAATATATGTATATGATGTTTGTGTTTCCAAAGATGTTAATGTCTGTATGTGAAAAAAAAAATTTCCTAAATTTTCACCTATACAAAAGTAAGAAAAAGGTTTATCACGACCCAAAAAAAAAGCAGGATGTGACAGTTGGTATCAAAGCAGAAATCCTACCACCCTACTGCATATTGTCGTCTGCTCCATTGTCATAGCTCAAGTAAGATAGTTTGATTTTAAATATAAGAATGTTAAGTTTTCACTTTATGTGGAATTGTTATATTAATTAAGATAACTGTAGTAGATGGCGGCACTATCGAATGAACCCAACGCGGAAGTGGATCGAAGAGCAAGCATCACTTTCCAAGACATGATGCCACCGTGATATTATGGGAGTCGACAACCCATGGTGTTGACCGAGCGGCTTTATGCTATAGAAGTGATCTTTGCTACATGCCATACGCCATTGCATCTCTAGGTTTTATTAGCTTCTGGACTGTTGCTGAGAGAAGCATTGGC
Source organism: Artocarpus hirsutus (assembly GCA_946598075.1). Classification (NCBI taxonomy): domain Eukaryota; kingdom Viridiplantae; phylum Streptophyta; class Magnoliopsida; order Rosales; family Moraceae; genus Artocarpus; species Artocarpus hirsutus. The sequence goes on along the minus strand of CAMOHE010039938.1, from coordinate 1,798 downwards.
ATGGTGGCTGAGGATCGGACCTAATGTATTGCCTAGGGACTGGCAGGGCTCTAGGGAACAAATTCTAGTAGAATTCGTACCTTTACCCCCAACGGATGCTATGCAAGTCCAAGTGATTCCAATGTTATGGGCAGATTGGCGTCGTCAGTTGTATCAACATGTAGAACAAATATGGGGTAGGTACGTAGGAGAGCCAGTAGATCATTATATCTTAAGGTTTTACCGTACTATGGTACCATTGATTTTTTCGGAAATACTCTTACGGTGAATTTGTGACCTTATTTGGAGAGATCTTCCCGATGCAGTCTAGCAACAGATACAGTATCCAAAGGATTTCCTCAGTCCTCATGATTTTATGATGGAAGTATTGCATGTGGAGTAGAATGTGGCCGTGCCATTAAAGGATCCCCCAGTGGAAATGGAAGAGGATGATGAAGACGACGAAGACAATGATGAAGATGAAGAGCTCGAATTCATTCTAGTGCCTCCCGAACCTATAATTGCAAGTGACAATGAGTCTATCGATTCGGATGAAGAGGAAGAGGAGGACCCTAAGGAGGATCTTGAACATAGTGACATGTTAAGAGTAGAGTCAGATTAGAGAGTAAATGGACTTATGAAGATTTTTATGTATTAAGATGTACTTAGATGTGGGATTAGTACAGTTTTGGGCCTTGTTGCTTTTGTATATGTGTGTACACCTGGCAAGTGGTATCCTTTGCAGCGATAGAGTATATGTAGTTGGAAGAGATAACTACCCTTGGGAATGATATGAACAGTTTATGTAAGAAAGGAAAGTAAGTATGTATGTTAGTCATTCATGTAAAGTTTTGAGAATGAAGAATGTAAAAGGAAAAGGAAAGAAGTTAATGAAATGAAATGCATGAAATGAGACATTAAGTTTATGCGATTGTTCATGTTTTCATGTGTTTATATTGTTTGAAAATTTTCTTAAATACTATTAAGTTAATAGTACATACTAACGTAACAACGAAATTGTACGGTAGGCTTGCAAGCAAGCTTTATTATCGATGGCTGATGCACCCAGAGAACTTGTAAACCTAGACTTGATGGCCATGATCACGGAGTTACAACAGAAACTCCGAGCTCAGGAGTTAGAAATGCAAGAGTTAAGAGAGCAGTAAGTGAATCAGAATCCAATACCACAAGCTCGCGTGAACTCGCCACCGCCACCGCCTCAACAAGCAAAACCAGCTGCACTAGTTGTTCCAGCTGTTAGTGATGTGCCCTAGGCCAATTATGTAATGACCACATATTGATTTCATTACATTTTGATTTTATTAATAAAGAGGCATTTTCATTGTTGTTTTTTATTCTAATTCTATGAATAGTTAATTCTACCTAAGGTCATCAAGTATGTGACTTAATAGTAAAACTCTTAGGTGACAATTGAATTATATTCTAAATTATCCCTAGTCGGTCATTATTATTGGGATAATAATGAATGAAGACTAGTATGAAGTTTGACTGATGATTATGTTTTACTAATCATGTGTATGAGATACTAAGCCAACTCATAGATACATATTTGAGAAATGATGTATTGGATTGACCCGCTATGAGAATACTGCATGGATAATTGTCATAAGTGATTCTCATCACAATAGTATTATCCTAGTCCTCTGACCTGAAATCACCATGGTTTCCTACATGACAAGTTCTATATTTTGACACAATCTAATATTATCTTTAACAGGATGATGGAATAGATTGTTATTAGATATAGAGTAAATCATGTGAGGAATATGAGTGATTAAGAAGGAATTTGTCCCTCATT
>CAMOHE010039937.1:0-13406 GCA_946598075.1 Artocarpus hirsutus | reverse complement strand
TATATATATATATATATATATATATATATATATATATTTTTAATTTAACGTGTTTCAGTATAACTTTTTTTTTTTTTTTAACGTTCTGAAATGACGAGCACTTTTATCACTCAAACCAGAGAAAGTGATTGACCTATATTCTTTCTAAGGTCGTAATTGGCCTATAAGACGATATCGTTCGCCAAATAATTTAGGAGCCTTCTCTCACTCATTGGTACTTTTTATTTTGTCTTTTTTCTCTTGCTAGTGCTGTGAATATATCTGCCCGCGAAGAGAATGAAGGTTGTAAATTGTGATGAATTAAATTTGAAAATTGAAGCAAAATATAAAAGAAGACAAAATAACGATTTGACGTAGGTTGACAATCTATCTATATTCATAGACTGGATGAAAGAATAACTTTTACTAGTAAGGAGCATGCATAATGGGGTACATTTAAATACAAATTTACTATTACAGGCTCAGCTAAATTACTGATATGTTCCTTCAATAAGAAATTCCAAACTTAAACTGCAATAGAAGGACACGATGTACCTCTGGATTATAAGTGCAGACAAGAATGAAAATATTGATATCCATAGAAATATCGGTATTTAATTTTACGAAAATATCGATAGAAATATTGAATCTACAGAAATTGACCTAAAATACAGATGTCATATTAAATGAGACTTATCGTGTATTTGGTTAAGGGTGGTTTACATCATTAACTCATTTGTGAATAATATAAAGCTCTCATATGTTACAGTAAAAAGAAAAAAGTTACTACAGTGTAAAACTCTCACATACTACAGTAAAAATAGTTCTAATTAATGGTTCCCACCACCATGTCAAACACCCTTTTGAGAAACTTTAAAAGTATTAATAATACAAAATTTGGACAAAAGTCTTAATCAAAACATTAAGAATGTAAGAAATAATACTAGTACTTTACATGCATAAATTAATATAAGATAAGAAAACATCAATACCAACAAGAGCTTCTAAGATTTTTAAAGATATTTGAAATGTCTTTTTTGTTTAAATAATATTGATCACTACAACAAATTCGAGATTATACGACATTCATTTAACGACCATTTCTCAAAAACTGTAGTGATAAGAGAAAAAAACACGACAAGTTACGTCCGTAAAGACAAAAACCGTCGTGGTAAGGGTGGGAGCTACCACGATAGTTTTTTTAAAAACCGTGACCTACCATGACGGTTTTTTTAAAAACCATCATGGAAGCTTGTCTGTTTCTTTTTTTTTTTTTTTTTTACAGCATTCAAAATCTGAAAAGTAGCTTCCACGACGATTTATTTATAAACCATTATGGAAGGCTGTCTTTTCTTTTTTCTTTTTGCAGCATTTAAAATGCTGTAAAATAGCTTTCACGACTGTTTATTTATAAACCATCGTGGAAGATTGTCTTTTTCTTTTTTATTTTTACAGCTTCCATGACGGTTTATTTATAAACCGTCTCGTGGAAGACTTCTTTTTATTTTTCTTTTTACAGCATTTAAAATGCTTCCATGCTGGTTTAGAAATAAACAGTTGTGGAAGGCTGTCTTTTTCTTTTTTATTTTTACATCATTTAAAATGCTATAAAACAGCTTCTATGATGGTTTATTTACAAACTGTCGTGGAAGGCTTCTTTTTCATTTTTCTTTTTACAACATTTAAAATGTCGTAAAATTGCTTCTACGATAGTTTATGGTGTTTATTTATAAACTGTTGAGGAAAAATGTTCCACGATTGTTTATAAATAAACCGTCATGAAAGCTTCATTTTTCCCTTTAAAAATTTTGAAACGCACTCCCACCTCTTCATTTTGAATTTGCCTCCCTATCTCTAAAATCCCTTTCTCTCTCTCTCAAGATCTCTCTCCGCCACCATTGCCTCCTCGCCGCCAGTAAACGCCCCCTCCCTTTCTCTCTACTCTTCGCCCTCCCCATAGCCTCCCTTCTCCCCCACCCACCCCACCCACCCACCCACCCTGCCCCCCCTCGCCCGCCCTCTTCCCACCCACCCCCTAATCCACTCCACCCTTGCCCTCCCTTGCCTCCCTCACTCCCCACACCCCACCTAGCCCCAACTCCACTCCACCCTCACCCCCTTGTTAGACATGTATGCCCTAAGGAGCAAAAATGTAATATGTTTTTAGAGATATTTTTATCAATAAAAAATTTATTTATTATTTATATACCAAATCTTGTCCTCTTTATGTTCATATTTATTGAATGTATGATAAACAAACAATAGTCTGAGACTGTCGGTCTAAACCTTTAAGAATTGGGCATATGATGGACAGATTATGTGGAAGACACGATTCTTAAGGTGATAGTCTAAATCATAAAGATCCGAAATTGAGAGAATAAAGTTGGGCGCTTTATTCATGTAAAGATTGTTATGCTGTCTATATCCTTATTGGGAGATGGTCTGTCTTGGCCATCAGAAGTGGACTCCGTGAATAGAAACATTGGCACATTGTCATAGGTGACGATATGCTGGATCGGGACATGAAGTGAATTGATTTGGATTAATAATTGTATCTCAGCAAATCGATTCACTTTAGACAATCATTTGTATTATATCTTAATCCTGAGATGCATAGTGGGCTCGTTGTCTTGACTTATATCTTTTGATATACCAAAGGGTGACACCCATATTTTTAATAGTGGTATGCATACCGGTACGTTGGAAGCATGACTCTTGATAGCTTAGACCTATTATTCATAGATATGAAATCCATAGCTTCTCTTTAGGAGTAGTGATATCCTCTTAATGCATTATCCTGTAATTGGAAAACTAAAGCGCTCAACAATTTGGATACATAGGTATAACTGAATGGTATACTGTCTTTGGATAGTAAGTTTTCTAATGGTGAAATAATGAAACGTAAGATAAAAATAATTGGGAAGGCAAGACAGAACTTGTCCTTAAGCCAATTATGGATAATCCTATGGGGATACGATACACTATGATATATCATGGAGACTTAGCTATACGGGCTTCATAATTCTATAGAACTTGGATAGTAAGTTTTCTAATGGTGAAATAATGAAACGTAAGATAAAAATAATTGGGAAGGCAAGACAGAACTTGTCCTTAAGCCAATTATGGATAATCCTATGGGGATACGATACACTATGATATATCATGGAGACTTAGCTATACGGGCTTCATAATTCTATAGAGTTCGAGAGTGCAGCTCCAAGCTTTTAGTATATTAGCGTTGGAGTTGATAATTATGAAATGTATATCTGGGATATTAGGTTTCATAATTATCGGGAGCTTGAACTATAAATGTCCATTTGGTTCCCTTTGCTAGCTCACAAAATTATGTAACGATACGGCGTGCTTTTCTAATAATTGGTATTTTATGTCAAATTTATTAGATTGGTTGAAATTTGAAAGAATCAAATAATTCATATCTGTTTATCGGTTGAATTAATTTTGTGACAAAATTAATTCAAGATAAACTTGTTGAATTATCGGGATCGGATAATTAAAAAAAAACATATATTAATTAGTAATAATTCGGGTATAAAAAGTAAATGAAGTCAATGTATAATTCGAGTAATTACCAATATGGTAATAAATCAAAATGCCCAAAATTTTTTACGATTCAAAAATGGGTACAATGGGCATTCTAAACCACAAGATTTAAAAGTGGATAGTTTTGTAATATTGTGTATTAGTAGATAAATTTAAATTCAATAAGTTTAAAACAGAATTTGTGTAATACTTTTAAGTCCAAAGTAATAGAAACTGTTACGATCTAGAATAGCTTATTATTTAATGACCAACTAAATTTTGGAGCACAAACGGTGAAAGGAGATGCATGTGATTAAACAGTATTTTTCTGTTAATTAATCGACAGCTAAGAAATATTTTCTCTTTCTATGATTTAATTATTACAACACATTTCAAAGCTGAAAATAGAAGCCTTCCCGTGGGGCACAAAGCAAATCATGGCTGTAAATTAATTCAACAATTATTTTGGCTTTAACAGAGAAAATACAATATAAATTTTTTTTTTTTTTTTTGGTTATGAAAAAAAAGTAATGGATTTCGAATTAGAATAAAGATAATTAAAAATTGAGTCATCTTTTTCTTTTTAGGAAAGATAAATAAATATTAACGCCAAGTTGAAAACGACTTCTCATGAATCGACCCTTTTTCTTATGTAAGTGTTAATCGGTCAATTCTGCAATTAGAACTTTGTAAATATTTCTTAATTGCAGAATTTCCTTGGCTAAATACATATTTAGGACCCTTTTTTTTTTTTTTTTAAGGAAAATGGACCATATGTTAATCATTAGCCAAATCGGAAAGTACACAGTGCCAATAAAGCATGGTGAAACACAATCCAAATGCAATTCATGGAACTAAAGCATGCGTAGTTTGCTAAACAGTGGGCTATTGAATTCCTCTTGCGAGAAAAATAGCAAACATAACCACTGTTTGCTTGCGAGATAGCTTCTTGTCACGCCCCGAAGTATCGAAGGTGACGTGGCAGTTTGATTAAGTTAATTGAGTAAAATTTTGATTAAACATAGGTTAAAGAATTTAATTGATTATGAAAAATATGATAATTTAAATCTTTTTAAAGCGAACATTTATATTATTTAAGCAAATAAGAATAACAAAGTAAACTGTAGGAAAGTAATGAAAAAGTAAAATGAAACTAGAATGGGTCCTACTGACTTATATTCCGTGCACACACATGATAGTGACAATATTAAATTACAACCATAGTCCAAGATGAAGAAAGAGAAGGTTAGAGTTATACATGCCTTGATTTTTATAATTTAAATAACTTACTGGGTTCTTCTATTGCTCGAAAGTCCTGTCTGTGGACTCCTCTCCAATCCTAAGTTGATATCCACCTAGAGGAAAAAGGTTTTAAAAACAAACAAAATGTGAACGTAGGGCTCAGGAGGACTATATATTTTAAAACATTTTATTTTAAAAGAAAATTTCATCATTCAAGAAAATTATTTAGAAGATAAACTTGAATGAAAGAATAAATAAAAATTCAATAAAATTAATCTTATCAAAATCGTTTATTGGCCGACCAGAAGAAATATCATTTCTTATCCCTAGGCAAACGATATGTAAATCACCACCATAGTGGCCCAGTTGGATTTCAGGACTTGTCTTCAAGATCACTCTCTACACGACCCGATCTTTGATATGGCATCATGCCCTTAAATATATTTATATATATATATAAATATCTTTCTATAATTATTAAAAACTCTTTTTTTTATCAAATATAATCATTTACATTCATTATGAGGTTTATTATGAAAATACTTCAATCTACTGTTTAAGAAAACAATCAATAAAATCCTTTTTTCTAAGCAATATTTGAAAACATTTTGATAAAAGCATTTTTAAGGCCAAAATCATTTAAACTAGGCTACCAAGGAAAGGGTAGAAGTCCTACTTCAATACTTGTGCCGGTGTCCCGTATTGTAATCTCGGTCCGCTATACGTTAGCTCCACGGATCCACGAACTACCTTAAATGGAAACTAGGTCTATCAGTATCTAGCTTGAGATATCCTATATTACTAAATCATCTCATGGTGTCTTAGTGTGCCATTTAAGTTTATAAAATTATACTGTGACGTTAAAACCTTAATTGGGTTTCAAAAAGGTGAAAACGGATGAAAAATCACAAAATTTCACCATACTTGGTCGGCCTGCCGGTTGCCCTGGTTCGGTCGGCTGAACTTTTTCAAGTTTGACCTACCGGTCGTATGAATCAGGCCTACCAAACTCATGAACTTCGGCAAGCCGAACATGAACTTTGGCCTGCAAATCTATAAAAATTTCAGAATTTTTCAGGCATGGGCTTCAACCTTTCGAGCCCAAATCTTCATTTTAACATGTTTTTCTCAGTTCTTAAGCATGGGTATTGATGCCATTTCAGTTTATAAAATTATACTGTGACATTAAAACATTAATCGGGGTTCAAAATGATAAAAACGGATGAAAAATAACAAAATTTCACCATGCCCAGTCGGCCTGCCGGTTGCCTTGGTTCCACCGGCTGAACTTTTCCAAGTTCGGCCTGCCAGTCGTATGAACTTGGGCCTGCCAAACATGAACTTCAGCCTGCTGATCTGGAAAAATTCTAGAATTTTTCAAGCACGGGTTTCGGCCTTCTGAGCCCAAATCTTCATTTTAACCTGCTTTTCTCAATTCTCAGGCATAGATATTGATCATAGTTGATAAAGAAAAACATAGTAGATCACTTTTTAATACCTTAAAATGAGATTTAAACAAAATTTTTGAAAAAATCCAAAAATGAGGAAAAATGGAGAAAAATAAAAAATCTTGATTTAAATCCATTCTTGATCAAACAAAGCATAAATCCTAGTTATTTTATGTTCCTCTAACCTAGATTGATGGTTTTCTAAGCTTGGAAAAGCTTAGATTTCAAAATACCAAAAAATTTGAAATAATTGAAAAAGTTTTAAAATTTAGAAACTAACCTCAAATCAAAGCTTTAAATCGTGTTTGTAGTTGCTAAATCACGTTCCCGAGCCTTCAATCCGCTAACCAGAAGCTTGGGATTAATTTTGATTCAAAAATTTTGAGAGGGAAATGAGAGAGAGTGAGAGACAGAGAAAGGGAAGGGAGACGAGCGAGGGAGAGAGTGAAAGTGTGAATGAGAGAAAGAAAGAGGGAGAGAGAGATTTTATAAAAGAAAAGGAGAGCAGTCTTCAAAACAATACCACGTCCCGTACGTAGTTTTCCAAAGTGGGACGTGTTGGTCATTTGATAAATTGTTTTGTTTTCAATATTTGAAATAGAAATTAAAAATAGTTAAGAGTAATTAAATGTCATTAGAATAATTCAAAATAAAATAAATTTAGAAACTTCACAAAATGATCAAATTAAGTTTGAAATACTCATTATGGCACACTAATCCACCATTTTACATACTAACAACACTTAATAAATTTTGGGGCGTTACAACTCTTTACCCCTAAAAGAAATTTCTCCCTCGAAATTTACAAACTAATTCAAAAACAAAACAAGTGTGGATACAACTCCCACATACTTGACTCTAATTCCCAAGTGGTTTCATCAACCCCGTGATGCTGCCACATGACCTTTACTATCGATATATCGCGACGACGTAAGCTGATCACTTTACGATCGATAATCTAACTTGGCACTTCTTCGTACATCATGTCATCCTAAATCTACACGTCGTGAAATAAGACTATCTTATTCTGTTCAGGCGAACACTTACGAAGCATCGACATGTGGAATACGTCGTGAACATGAGATAACTCAGAAGGAAGATATAGGCAATAGGCAACCACACCAACGCGTTGAGTAATCTGGAATGGTCCAACGTATCTTGGTGCGAGTTTGCCACTCCAAATCGCGTAATGCCTTTGCAAGGCGATACCTTCAGGAGAACAAAGTCTCCTACCTCGAATACCAAGGGTGGTCGACGCCTTCTATCCATGTAACTCTTCTGTCGACTTTGTGTTGCCTTCAATCGATTTCAAATTACGACGACCTTTTCATTACTATCACGAATCTCATTTGGCCTAAGAATAACTCTATCTTCTGGTTCAGCCTAACACACCGGTGACCGACATGGTCGTCCATATAGTGCTTCAAATGGTACCATGTCAATGCTCAATTGATAGCTATCATTGTATGCAAGCTCTGCCAGATGCAAGTACTTCTTCCAGTTTCCACCGAAGTCTAACGCACATGTACACAACATGTCTTCAAGAATCTAAATGACCTGCTCAGATTGCCCATCGGTTTGAGGATGAAATGCCATGCTAAAGTTTAAATTTGTACCCAGAGCTTCCTAAAAGCTTCTCCAATACTTGGCATTGAATCTAGTGTCTCTATCTAATGTGATGGACAAAAGAACTCCGTGCAACCGCATTATGTTCTGCAGATACAATTCCTCGAGAACTCTTCTAGAGCAAGTCGACCTGAATGGAATAAAGTGAATTGACTTCGTTAACCTATCAACCACGACCCAAATTGCATCGTGTTGTTGCTCCATCCTAGGTAAATCGATGAGGAAATCCATAGTCACGTGCTCCTATTTCCACCCTGGAATAGGAAGTGGTTGAAGCTGACCTGTTGGCTTCTGATGCTTGGCTTTCACCTAAAGACAAGTCGCACACTTGGTCATGTATTCCCAGTTATCCTTCTTCATACCTCTCCACCAATATTGCCTTTTTAGATCATGATACATCTTTGTGCTCCCCGGATGAATGGTGAATTGAGACTTATGGGCTTCATCACTTCTGCGATTGCTAGAACTGCTAGGCGCTCCCTAAAGTACAACTATCCATCCGTATGAATCTTCCATTCTTCAAATTGCTCTCCGTTTTGAATTTGCATCCAGATTCCCTAAAGGTGTTAGTCTCGCCATTGATTCTGTTTCACCATCTGAACAAGAGCTGGGGTTGTTTCTATATGGTACACCGAAAAGCAATCATAGTCTTCATAATATTGTAGCCCGAACTTACTTACCATTGCATCTCTTTTCCAATCTTCAAGAGCCAAACATGCAAGTATCCGTGAAGACTTTCGACTGAGAGCATCCGCGACTACATTAGCTTTTATGGGATGGTACTGTAGCGTGAAATCATAATCCTCCATATATTCGATCCACCTTCGCTGCCTCAAGTTTAAATCCCTTTGAGTGAACAAATACTTCAAACTCTTATGGTCAGAGAAAACTTGAAATGTCGCCCCGTATAGATAGCATCTCTAGATCTTTAGCACATGAATCATTGCTGCGAGTTTCAAATCGTGAGTAGGATAATTTCGCTCATGAAGTCGTAGCTGTCTCGATCCATACGCCTCCACGCGTCCATGTTGCATTAACACACACCCAAGTCCATGTCCTGAGGCATCTGTATAAACTTTATATGGTTCATCATTGTTGGAAATGACCAATACCGGAGTTGAGGTCAACCTATTCTTTAGCTCTTGAAAAGCAACCTCACATTCTTCATCCCACTTGAACTTGACATTCTTCCTAATCAATCTTGTCAACAGTGTAGCTATCTTCAAGAAATCCTTCACAAATTTCCTATAATACCCTGTAAGTCCCCAACTACACACAAGTTTTTAAGCGTATTTCAACTACACATGAGTTTTTCCCCAACTCTTTCCACATGAGTTTTTAAGCGTATTTCAACTACACGCAAGCTTTTTGTATAGTTGCAGGCATAGCTTAGCAGCAATAATCCTCACCATTCCTTCGTTGTTGAGGTTGACGGTTCAAATTGCTTATCCCGTTTCAAAAAAGAAAAAGGGTAATAATAGCTTCGATTTTGAGTGTCATTCTCAGAGGGTCCATAGCTGTACTTTGACGGTCGAATTTATTCTCCATAGTTTCATAAATGTTGCCTGGTTTTTGCACCTATAAAGTAATCAGAAATTTATGTTATTCACAAACAGAAATTCGCCTTTTTCCACTAGAGGTCGATGAATTCCTTCTACTTGAAAATGCCATACAACTTGAACAAGTTTTCTCATACTCATTTTAGTTTTATAGTGGAAAAAGAAAATTACAATACTATTTTTTAGCCCAAAGGACATGGTGAATTGAATTTGATGTAATTATTGAGTGGATTTAGGCTTTTCAAAAAGTCAATTTCATTCATTACTGAACAAAACAAACTTCTTTTTTTTAAAAAAAAAAAATAGCAAAAGAAACTTCTACAGAAATAAAATACAGCTAAGCTAACCATAGCAAAATGAATAAATGATGCCTGTCACACCTGCAGTTTGCGGGGTCCTTCAAGAGGTCCCCAAATGACGTTCCTTGCCACATATAAATGAAGGAGATAGATTATTAGACAATTGAAATTCCCATCAACAACCAAAATAAATAAATAAATAAATAAAACCCAATATAAATAAAAAAGAGCACAGCTTGGTGATTACAAATTTCATATCCATTGCTAGAACTCCCCACAGTGCAAGAGGTAGTAATTGATGCATCAACAAATGACAATTATGTGTTTTCTGCCAATAACTTTCAAATCCTTTACTGGCGCTAACTTTTTAAAGTGTGAACAATATCCGTTCGGCACTTTTAACTAAATAAGCCATTCACAAAGCTTTCTCTTCTCCCCTCTTAATAACATGTACCTCGTCGAAGGTAAGTAAGTGCAGTTTCCTTTTTTCTAGAGAAACAAATTAGGCTCAATCTTCATCTCTATGAGATCCAACCATGTTTTCTCACCATCTTTAGTCTTGCCTAGAATGTCAAGCAAGGTGCTATTGGTTCACAATTGTTTTTCTCAATACGCATAACATCCAATCAATGATAAACAAAAAGTGTCTTCTAATACAAAAGTTTGTAAAAGATTGATCTCTTCTTCCAAGGTCCATCTATCTCCAGCTTGTCCTTACTTCTTTTTCTCTTCCTAAGTACTGCTTCCACACTCTTTACCATTTTAAACTGTTGTTGACCCGTCAAAGGCTGAGGAGGGTCTCTTTCTTCGGTGTTACCATCAAAAGCTTTCTTTTGTTTATGGTACGATGATTTCTTGGCAACCATCTTCATGGCCAAGAAAAATGGTCCTCTTACCATGCTTTAACCATTTGTAAGATGTTTCATACATACAAATAAAACAACCAGTAGCATTCTTCACTGAATAATCAGATAAATTGTCTTATCTGAGGAAGTCATTCATTGTCTATATCAACATTGCATAGAGTGTGAATGTTTCTTCTTGGTATGTATCTCTAACTTTGATTCCATTTTCTTACAAGTTCTTTAGGTCTTAGACTAATGATGCTAAGTGAACATCAATGTCATTCCCCTATTGATGAGGACTCGAAATCAATAAAGTCAACATTAAGAACCTTTGCTTCATGCACATTTTTAGAAAGAGATTGTAGTTGATAGTATTACAGGCTAAGTGCTATGTCTACTACTCATGTTACCATGTGGGTTCATTCCAACCGTCGACAAAGCGAAATGTATATTTCTTGGATTTGCACTGAACTTGGGATGATGGGTTTCAAATGTCTTCCATTGTGGTGAATTCGTCGAATGTCTAAATAGACCATCGTTGACCCGTTTGTCACGATGCTATGTTAAATTCTTGGCATACTTCATATCTCTAAATAAATGCCTCAAACATGGTATCAGTGGAATGTACTACATCTTCGTCAACACTCCTTTATTACTTTTTTTTGGCTCCTTTCTTTTCTTCCACCTTGACTCTTTACAAACCGGGCAATTATTCAAGTCTTCATACTCCTTCCTACAAAGAATACAATCACTTTCACAAGCACAAATTTTCTTATACTCCATTCCCAAAGTACTCAAAGTCTTCTTAGTCTTATTCATACTATTTGGTAATTTATTACCCTTTGGTAGAAGCCTTCTTAGAAATTCCACAAGATTTGTGAAGCTAGAATTTAACCACCCACCCAACACCTTTAAATTTTATAATCCAACTAAAATAGACAATTTTGTGAAATGTGTACACCTCCATATACCGGTGTCTTGGCATCATTCATCATTGTCTCAAACAACTTCGAGTGGTGTACAAAGTGTTCTTCTAAATCATTTACCTTGTCATTTATATTGGCATGATAAGCTATATTATCCTCCTCCATAATAGGTTCTTTTCCTCTACTTCTCGAAGTTGGATTGAAAAAAGACTCACTATGATAATGCCATCTTTGGTAACTACAACCCGTCCCGTTTCAAAATAAATGTCTTCTAACAATTTCAATTGAGTGAAATCTATGATTTCTATATTGTACACAAGAACACTGAATTTAAACCTCTTAGGCATGATTTTTGGCAAATAACAAAAAATTCTTCCACACCATCCGCATATCATTTAGTCAATCTATAATCCCACATTCATGTCCTATCCATTTCACAAATCCTAAATTAAAATATACTCATTTCATACTAATTAATGAACCCATTCATCTAAATCTACCATAGAATATTAATTATTATTACATAATCCACATCAGACTAATTGAACTATGACTTAATCATATATATCAACAAATTTCAATGTAATTATATTCATAAATTCAAAATTAATATAAAACCCAATTAATAATATCAAGAATTAAGATATTATTTAACTAGAATCTTACAAAGACCGATGATGGTTTGGGAGGCCATGGGGTGGTGTGGAGACAAGGTGGGGAGGGGACGAAAAGGAGTGGGTTGACGTTTTTTAAGGTTTGGGTCTGTTTTTGAGAGTCTTTTTTCGCATCTACATTAGTTATGTTTGAGCTGCGGAGAGGGTTTTAATGAGACCTTATATGATGGTTTTCTTTAGAAACCATCGTCTAATCTAAGAAAGATTACACGAAGGTTTTTTTGAAAAAACAGTTGTCCATTAGTTTAATTATTTTTTTTATTATTAATTATTACTATTTATTATTATTATTATTATTACTGGATTTGTAATATATATATATATATATCTATTATATTGCTAATACTTTTATTATCCTTATAATCATATAGTTAATTTATATTAATTTTTTAATTATTTTAAGATTTTAAATATAGTGATAATAATTATTTTGCAATAGTTATCCTTATTATCAAATAAGATTATATAACAATATATTATTATTATTATTATTATTATTAAGAATTATATTATACGAGTATTGTCATATTATTATTATCATAAAAACTTTGATGATATATTATTAATATTCTTAATTTATAATAATATTTTTCTTAACCAAAGGCTTACATGATGGTTTTTACAAAAAAAAAAAAAAAAAAAAAAAAAAAAAAAAAAAAAAAACTATGTAAGCTAACCTTTACACTATGGTTTTTATCATTAACTATCGTGTAAGACCCGCTTTACTAACACAACCATTTTTGTATTTTGAAGCATAACTTCGCGTGTTTTTTCACCCTTTGCAACGATTGTTAGACATGTATGCCCTAATGGAGTAAAAATGTATTGAGTTTTTGGAGACATTTTTATCAATAAAGAATTTATTATTTATATACCAAATATTGTCCTCTTTACGTTCATATTTGTTGAATGTATGATAAGCAAACAATAGTCTGAGACTGTCGATCTAAACCTTTAAGAATTGGGCATATGATGGACAGATTATGCGGAAGACACGATTCTTAAGGTGACGGTCTAAATCATAAGATCCGCAATCGAGGGATAAAGTTAGGCGCTTTATTCATGTAAAGATTGTTATGCTGTCTATATCCCTATTGGGAGATGGTTTGTCTTGACCATCGGAGGTGGACTCCGTGAATAGAAACATTGGTACATTGTCATAGGTGATGATGTATTGGATCGGGACATAAAGTGAATTAATTTGGATTAATAATTCTGTCTTGGCAAATCGATTCACTTTAGACAATCATTTGTATTGCATCTTAATC
>CAMOHE010039932.1:0-22022 GCA_946598075.1 Artocarpus hirsutus | reverse complement strand
GAAAAGAATGATGATGGTTGAATAAATAGACATCAAGATAATTGAGGAGCGGGAGAGAATTAAATGAGCATTAAAAGAAAATATTATCATGTCTCCCATGGAGACTTTTAGCAAATAATGTCAACATAATTGAAGGGACAAATGGGGCAAGTTGTAGAAGAAAATGAAGGAAGCATTAAAAAGGTAGTTGAGAAAACATATCGATGTCTCCTGGTAGTTGAGGTGAATTAATTCTATGTCTCCAAGTAGTTGAGGTTGCTTAATTAAGCATTAATGTAGCGGGACAAGGTTGGTAGAAATGAGTGATAGGTAGATTTTAAATATTTACTATGGAGACTTAGTAAAATGCTAAAGTGACATTTTATTTATATGACTTTTTTACAAAATCATACCCGTTAAAATAATGGGTGTTTCACATGCTCTTGGAAGTACTTGTCAATCTGCCTATTCTATGCTCTTGGTGCTTGCTTCAACTTATAAAGAGCCTTCTACAACCTCAAAACTTTGTCCTCTTGTTCTTTGACTTTGTATTGTAATAATTGTTGAATATAAATGTCATTCTCGAGGACTCCATTTAAGAACATGAACTTTACATCTATTTGATATATCCTCTATTTGTTCTGAGTTGCTAGAGAAATTATCAATCATAGATTCTAAATAGGCAACAGGAGCAAATACCTCATTGTAGATGAAAATGGCTCTTTAACTATATCCTTTTTGTGAAAAGCCTCATGTTGTGCCTTTCGATCTCTCCTTTGGCATTTCTCGTCATCTTGTATACCCACTTGACATCGATAGCCTTGTGCCCTTTTGGGATTGAAGGGGATTCCCATGTATCATTCTTCTCAATCGCCTTAATTTCTTTATCAATTGCAATTCTCCATATTTTTTCGTGCACAACTTCTTGGAAGTTTACGAGTTCATAATCAGCAAAGAGACAAAAGAAAATAAGATTCTCAGTTACCTCGAAAAGATCTTGGAGACTTCTTGTACATTTTTCATTTCCTTCCTTCAAGAAAGATGGTTGTTAATTTCCATTGTTAGTCGTAGTTAGTGAATTGGGTAGTGTAATAGGCTCTTCTCTTGGCTACTCCATTGTTGCTTGTTCTTCTTCTTCTTCAAAGTGAGGACCGAAGTTAAAGTCATATATAGGAGACAAAATCCCATTCTCCTTCTTCATCGAATGTCACATCTTGGCTAATTACAATCATCTTGATGTTAGGATTGTACAACTTGTAGCACTTGGAGTTGTTGTCATAATCAATAAAGATGAAATTCTTGCTTTTGTTATCATTGATCATTAAATGCATGCATATAGGCTATGCTTCCAATGATTCCATGCTTCTTACATTGTCTTTCTCTAGACACTTCTTGTTGGAGACTGGTTGGATAAGTAGGCTACACATGCAGCAACTTCCACCCAAAACTCCTTAGGCAATCTCTTGCTTTTGAGCATGCTTCACGCCATGTTGAGGATAGTTCAATTCTTTCTTTTTGCAACTCCATTTTGTTTGGGGATCTTTAAACTCTTAGGGGTCGTCAAATCTCGTTTTCTTTGCAAAACTCTTGAAAGTCCTTGAAAGTGAACTCTCCTCCTTTGTCGGACCTTAAAGCTTAACTGTTGAGGCCGCATTCCTTTTTTACAACTGCTTGCAACTTCTTGAATATTCCAAATATTCTTATCTCTAGTTCAAGAAATATACCCAAAATTTTCTTGAGAAATCATCAATTAAAAACCAAAAATAATTATTTTTATCTAGTGAGCTTGGTTTGATGGGACCATAAACATCTCTGTGTATAAGCTCAAGGGGTTTCTGGGTTCTTGAAATTGACTCTATTGAAAAGACTTTTCTGGATTATTTCCCTAGCAGTCATCCTTTCCGCAACTAATTGGGATGACTGATAAAAGGCAAACCTCTCACATCTTCTTCTTGGAATGCAGCTTTAGTCCCTAAAATTTAGATTCCCGAATCTTAAATGCCAAAGCCAAGATGAATCTTTATAGCACGCCTTAAGACACTTTGCCACATTGTTTCGCATGTTAAGTAAAACATTCTATTATTTAACATGGGCACCTTAGTGATTAAATTACTCATATTTTCTCTTGAAGAAAGGTTATTGTCTTTTAAGTGAATATTATAACATTTCCCTAAGAGTTTTCCCAATCTCAAAAATACTTGTTCTTATGGTCGGCATATAATAAATATTTTAAATGAATTGATGTCGCCCATCTTTCAAGCAGACAAAGATTTTACCCTTTTTTTTTTTTTTTACAGTACCTTGGAATCATCTCCAAAGGAAACAATCTCGCTCACCAATTTACCAAGCTTCATGAACATCATTTGCTATCCATACCTATGATTGCTATCACAAGTGTTAAGATACTATGTGTTGTCTTGACCTTCATTGTTTTGGTTTTATGCTAGTAACAATTCATTTTTACTCACCACATGATTGGCTTTCTCCTCAACTTAGTTGCTTGGAGCCTAACATTCCGAGGTATGATTGCCATATTTTTTATAATTATGACATTAAACAAGTAGCACGTGCTAATTTTAAAATAGTTAATTATGCTAATTCAATTTATTAGTGCATATACCCAGATTTTAATTAATTACCATTAGTGTCTCTTTTAATATATTTTATTATTTTTAATTTCAAAGGCATTTAAAATTCTGGTCAAAAACATTAAAAATAATGTTTTTACACAACTTTGTCAAAATTACTCTCATGAAATTGCTTTTTCCCTTATTTACAAAAAATGCCATCAAAACTCATACTTTGATTTTCACATATAAAAGCCCCAATGTCCCATCAAAACTCATTCACGCTTCTTCTTGCTCATTTTTGTCTCTCACACACACACACACACACTCTCTCTCTATTTCTTCCGTAAACTCAATCCAAATACTCCAAGGAAAACTAAAATAAAAACTATCTTTTGGTCTCTAATGCCATGTAAACACCGATGATCAAGTTTGACCTAATCTTTTTTATGTTCTTTTAAAATTAAGGTTAGAAACCTTTTAGCTTATAGCCATACTTAAGTCCATTTGCATTCTCTTGTTTGTTGTTGGCGATTTTAATTAGAAGATGTGGCAAATGGATGTCAAGATTGTATTCTTGAATGGTCGTCTCTATGAGACCATTTATATGGTGCACCTAGATGAATTCCAAGCAAAGCATCAAGAGAATAAAGTTTGTCAGTTGCTAAAGTTTATTTATGGATTTAAGCAACCTTCCCATTCTTAGAACATAAGATTTGATCAAGTTATCAAAACATAATTTTGAACAAAATCTAGATTAACCATATGTTTATAAACACATTTAGGATAGGAAGGTAGTTTTTCTATTGCTTTAGCCAAAAAATGTACAAAGAATCGTCAAAATAGGTAGTGGTGGACCCAAACTTCTCTGGTAGTGATCAAGGAGATGGTGGCATGAATGTTGTTCTCCTCGTTAAGAGGAATATGATGTTGTAGCTTGTTGAAGGAATGGGAATCGGACAACACCATAATCCAGCATTGAAGCTCAAAGGTTGAAACATTCCTATGTTGTTTCCTTGAGATTGGCAATGAGTGAGAAAACGAAACTTCAGTATCAAAGGTTTTGGACAGTAGCAAGCCTCATAGGCAAATGCGTTGTTGCTAACCATGGTTGGCGGTGGTTGGATCGAGAGGAACAACTATGACTTTGTTTAATAAAAGAAAAAAGAGATAAAAGGAGGGAAGGATCTAGACATGGGAAGGGAAAAAAATAAAGAATGAAGAGAAAAGAAAAAAAGAAAATAAAGCATGGTCTACAATTATTCCTATTAGAGATTTTATCCCTATTAACTGTGTCTAGAACTTCGTACCAAATGGCATGGCTAAGATAAGAAATAGGACTTTGTTGGACATGCTGAGGCCCATGATGAGTTATTCAACTTTATCTTTATCTTTTTGGGAATATGCCGTGCAAACTGCATTTTATCTTTTGAATAATATGCCTTCAAAATTAGTTCATAAATCTCCTCACGAGTTAGAGATGGGTAAGAAGACATCTTTAAACTATATTCGTATTTGGGGATGTCATGTATATGTCCTAAATAAGGAAGCAAATAAGTTGGAAGCATGTTTGAAGATTTATGTGTTTGTAAGATATTCGAAAGTGATAAAAGGTGGTTATTTCTATCACTCGAAAGAAAATAAAGTCATGGTTTCAACAAATGCAACATTCCTTGAGGAAAGTTACATGAACGACTTTAAACTTTATAGTAGAATGATTCTACTAGAAACTAATCCAATCAATGTTGAAAAACAAGTAGAACAATAACCTAGGGAGCTTCGGCATAGTGGGACGGACAGGCATCAACCCGAAAAGTACATGTTTGATGGTGAAGCCCACTTGGCGGAACTAGTTGAGCATGACAAGAATCCTTACCCTTACAATCAGGCTATGGAGGATGTCGATGCAAAATGTTGAACAGAAGCTATGAACACTGAGATGAATTCTATGAAGACTAATCAAGTCTAGGAACTTATGGACCTTCCCAAAGGGATAAAATTCATACGGTGTAAGTCGATCTCTAAAAGAATGGGAGGCGTAGATGGAAAAGTTGAAACCTATAAGCTAGGATGGTAGTAAAGGGATACACACAAAAGAAAGGAATCAACTATGAGGAAAACTTTTTGCCTGTAGCCATGCATAAGTCCATTCACATTCTCTTTTTCATTTCTACCGCTCTCGCTTATGAGATATGGCAAATAGAAGTCAAGATGGCATTCTTGAATGGCGATCTTGATGAAACCCTATATATGGTACAACCAGATGGGTTCAAAGCTAAGGGTCAATAGAATAAGGTTTGCAAGTTGTAAAAGTTTATTTATAAACTTAAGTAAGCTTCCTATTCTTGGTACATAAGATTTGACCAAATGGTCAAGATGTATAAGTTTGAAAAAAATGAAAATGAATCATGTGTTTATAAACACATTAAGGATGGGAAAGTTATTTTTCAATGCTCTATGTAAAGGACGTTTTGCTAATTGGCCATGATGTAATGGAATTTCATTGGTCAGTGCTTGGTTTACTAAGCAGTTTGATATGAAGAACTTGGTTGAGGCTAACTATATTTTAGGAACCCAAATCTTTCGAGATAAGAAAAACAAAATGATAGTTTTATCTCGGCCAACATATAAATAATATGATAAAGAAAATTTAATGAAACTTCTTGAGAAAAAAATAGTAAAACTTTTATAAAAATAATTAAACAAAAGGAAGAAGAAGAAAAAAGAGTAATACTTATATAATAAATAAAAAGAATTTAAAAATTTGTCTTCAAATTTGTATTTTGAAAAAATTTATATTGCCAAAGAGTAAAATAGTCATTTGTTTCAATTTGTCAATATTTAACAGATTTAGTAATGGAATGGTTATGTAACACCTAAGAATTTCTAATGTATTAAATATGTAATAATTAAGAATAATGTTAAGACAAGAATATAGTTTAAAGAAAAATACTATATAACTATATGAAAAATTATACAGTATTAGAATAATGCAAAGTAAAGAAGTACATTGATAAAGTTATATAGTATAAAAATTACACTATAAAAGCAATGCAGTGTAGGAATTAGACTATTTAAGGTTAAGTAGTATATAAATTAGACTGTTTAAGTTAAAACAGTATGGGAATAATATTGTTTGGAGAATATGGAAGAATAAAGAATACTGTAGCAGCATAGAGAATATACCGATAGTATAAGAAAAATACAATGCGATGAAAAATTACACCGTGTAAAGTTAATAGGACCCACCAAGTGGACATCTAATGAATTGGGATTAGGCCACCATAACATGAGATGTGGTCTAATCACGTTTGGCCACCCAAAGGAACCTACTTAATTACTAAGGTGACTCACCACCTTTTTTTTTTTTTTAAAAAAAGAAAAAAGAAAAAAAAAGTTGAATTATTTCATGATATAAGAGACCAAAATGTTGGTCTCCATGGTGGAAAAAAGAGGAAGAAAGAAACATGAAAACGAACGAAAAGGAAGAAAAAAACGCTCCATTTTCCCCCCTCCAAAACCGACCCCTCCATGAAAGTTCCTTCAAGAAATTTTGATGAATTTTAACCTCCAAAATCATGTCTTGAAGTAAAGTTAAGGGTATGGAGGAAGATTTAAGAGTTTCAAGGTAAAAAATCCAAGCTTTGCCTATTGTACTTAACGGTTTTCATTCATGTTTTGGGTGAGATTTTTATGGGGTAGCTATGAATGTTGTCAAAGGTTTTAAGAAGGTTTTCAAGCATTCCAAAGGAGAAGCTAAAGCTTGAAAGTCTTTAGGTAAAATATTAGTCCTACAAATTATGCTAAAGTTTAAGTTTTTTTTTAAATGCATATTATATGTTTGATGAAATGTTTTGGACTATGACATATAAGATGAATGTTAAGGAATGGTTGTTTTATGTTATATGTTGATGGTGATGATGATAGAAAAAAGAAAGTAAGGGTTTTGCTGAAATTTCAAAAGGGACTAAATTGTAAGAAAAGTATATTCTCGATAGATTTAAAAATCAACCAAAAAGTTTTCCTAAACATTGAATTTTAAAAAAGTTATAACAAGAAAGTTGTAGATCTCGATGAAGCTATTAAAAATCGTGGACGGTTCATCAAACTTGCCTTCGTTTGTGAGTTATGAATTTTATAAAATTTGTTAAAGTTGGAAAAAATTTTTAAGGGCCAAAAACATCTTTTTACAAGAGAAATTTGGGTAAGGTACTTTAAGAAAATTTACTCCTCTTTAAAAATGGGGACTAGTGGTTTAAAAAGATTATTTTTGGTTCTAGGGGCAAAAATGTTAAGATTTTCGTGTTTTGGGCCAAAATCGTAAAATTGTGTGAAACTAAGTTTTCACTAAGAAATGTTGAGTTCCTCCACTATTGCATGCAGTGAGTAATCATAAATGCTAAGTTTTAAAAGATTTAAGGTTTAGTTAAGAAAGGAAAATAATTGAACATTAAGGCAATAATGTAAAGATTTTCAAGTTACGAGTCAAAACTGTAAAGTTTCGACAAAAATGGATTTAATTAAAAGGAAAATCATTATTTTGGTTTTCTGTAATATTATGAGACATAAAGAAATATATGATGTTTTAAAAACAGGTTCCGAAAGTGTTCTAAGACCTGATAAGGGCAAAATAGTCATTTTATGAAAAAGGCCAAAACGGACTCGAAACGCTCGATGTCGGAAAACGCTCCTTAGCAAATTTTTTTTTGAAAGACATAAGAAATGAGAAGGAAAAGTTCAGCAAAAAGTTTAATAAGTTACAAAATTGACGAGAAACCCAATAAGGGTAAAAATGTTATTTTCAAGAAAACGGTTAAAGCAGAGTCGAACACTCCGAACTAGCAAAACGCTCTTAGATGAAAAATATCCTATATTTTATTAGGTAATGAAACTGTCACATGAGACAAGAAATTTAATTAAGGGATGCTTAAGAATGAAAGTAACCTGGTGGGTTACAAAGTCAAGTAAAAAAAGAAAGGTAACCTGGTAGGTTACAAGGTTAAAGGGAAAGGTGACCCGGATGGGTTACAAAGTTAAGTGAAAGATGGGTAAATCGATAGGGTACCAAGTTAAGTAAAAAGGAATGAGTGTTTAATGTTTAAGTTATGTTATCAATCAAGTAGATTGATAATATGAAAAGTTAACTAATAATTTAGGTATCATATGATCAGGACATAGAAGCCGACGAATGAAATGAAAAGGAACAGAATAAGGAACACTAAAGCTTAGTCCAGGTAAGTTCAAATCTCACCTACAACATGAAGTAAATGATTTTTAATTATTTATGTATATGTTTATAAGTGAGTTTGATATTTTTATGCAAGTTGCTTTTAAAGTATGTTTGCATTTGTTATGCAAAAAGTTTTCAAGTTCAAAAGAAGATTTGCAATGAATTTGCAATTACTATGTTTAAAGTGTATTTGCTTTGGATATGCATAACATTGTTAAAAGTTTAAGGTATGATTTTCAGTGTATTAAAAGTATGTTTGCATGTGTTATGCATATGATTTAAAGTTTAAGTTATGATATGCAACATGTTTGCATTTGCCAAGCTAAATGTTTAGAATGCTAAGTTATAGCACTATAAAGTGCAAGCATTTGTTATGCTCATCAAGTTAAAAAAGAAGGTAAGAGTAAAGATAATAAAAAGAAAGTGTTGTATCAGTCTTCTTGTTATGGGTACTAAAAGTAAAGTTAAAGTTTGACCTCCTTGATGTGAGGTACATGACCTTGATGTTCGATGGTCTCAAGTCTTCTGCAAAGGAGGCATCATATTTATGATATCATGATTAATGATATTGGTACAAACACTAAAATAAAATAAGGAAAGTTAAAGAACAAAAATAAAAGTTAAAGTGAGAAATGAATGTTCATAAGATACTCAAAAATGAATGATCATAAATAAGCATAAATGGAATCATGCATATTGATTATGCTTGTATTGCTTGTCACAAAATGTATATGTGTTATATTTATGAAAAGCATTCTGAGTACTGTTTTATGTTAAATGTTTACGAAAAACCTTTTTTACATTTTTAAGAAAAGGTTTATGAAGGAAGTTTTATGAAAAACACTTAAGAAATGTTTTATGAAAAATGTTTTAAAAGAAGGGTTTTTATGAGAAAATTTTGAAAAACATTTATGGAATACATTTTAAGGAAAAGGTTATTATGAGAAAAGTTTTCAAAGCATGTTTAAATGATTTGTGAGACTAAGTTTGAACTTACAAACTGAAAGCTCATTTAAAGTTCCTTCATGCTGTAGGTAGTCCTACGGGTAACCAGTAGGACCTGTTGGATGAGCTTGGTGCTGCGGAGGGTAAGTGTGAAGACTTGGATATAGATACCACCACAGTATGTTTCCACTGCTGTTCAAAGAAAAGGTTTTCTCACTATTTGATTTAGAGTTTTCAAAGTTTTAAGAAAATCAAAGTTTTAAGAAATGTTTTTAAAATTTTAAGAAATATTTTATGAAATGTTTTATACAATTACAAAGTTAATGTTTTTTATTAAGTTTTAAGAAACGATTTGAAATGGTTTTAAAGTCAAATGTTAAGCAATGTCTTAACTTAGATTGTGACAGAAGTCAGCAACAGTTTTTAAGAATGTTTTAAAGGGTGTTTAGAAGGAAAAGAAAAATTTTTTAGTATTTTTCTTACTAAGTAAGTAAGATTAATGTTTAAGAAACGATGTTTAAGAAAATAAAGTTATTGCCTAAAAAGGTAGGTCGTCATAGGTAAAAGAGGATAAGTTTCATAATTTGGAGTGTGATTAATTGCCTTTTAAAATTTAGAGGCCAAAATTGGTCATGTTGTATAGTTTATAGATCAAAAGTAAAATTATTAGCTCAAAATCTATCAATATTTAACGGATTTAGTAATGAAGGGCTAAAATAGGACCGGTTACATACTGCGAAGGTATGATCTGGTACGTTTTAAAGTTTAGAGGGCTAAAATGAGACAAATTGTATAGTTCAGAGGCCAAAAGTGAAATTAATGCTAATATATTATATGTTTCTTACTAAATAACAAAGGAGTTTCATTTTCTTTAAATTTTATTTACATTTGTAATTTTCTACTCTTGTTTTTGGCAAAAAAAATCGTGCATAATTTCTTTTTAACATAGTATAGATGACTATCATTATATCTATCGTAAGAAGTTGATAAATATAATTTTACTTACCATTGAGCTGAACACTTAATTTTTTTAAGAATTATTAGATTGTCTAATTAAAATAAAAGGATATTACTAGTTTGATACCCTGTTGATGAGATTATAAAAGTGTACATTTTTCAATGATAAAATCATTTATTTATACTTTTATTTCTCATTAATCCTCTAATTAATAATATTTTTGTGTTAAATAGTATTTTAGTGTCTTGGTGTGTAAATATGTTTAAAAATGTGTTTTTAATATGTTTTAATGTTTAATATATTTTTGGGTATTTTTATAATCATCTTTTGCATGTAAAATCTTAGTTTAGGTCGAAATTAGTCAAAACCACAAAAATAATAAGTGATAATTTTATTTTGAGTCTTAATGTTTTTAATAGTGTGTCTTGAGTTTGTAAATATGTTCTATAATATTTTTAGTAATTTTTTAAAACTATTTTCATGTCTTAAAAATCATATTCGTGTCAAACCAAAATAGGCTAGAATTTTAGAAATTTTTAATTATTTTTGTGTGATTTAATGTAAAATAAATAATTTTAATATTATTGTAAATATAATATTTGTAAAATAATTAGTTTTGTTTTAATTTTTAATCTTTAGATTTAAAATCTAGAGGAAAAAATGAAGCAAAATGACATTAAAAGGGCAAAAACAGACAACAAATGCAAGTAGTGCTTATATCGGCGCCCACATCAACATGACATCAAAAAAAAAAAAAAAAGAGAAGTATTGTGCGCTACAGGTTGGACTATAACTTGCTAAACAAGTTGAAAAATAATAATAATATAATAAAATAATAAAATGGTAATAAATAGTGAATTTTTATTCACTATAAAAGGGAGATGTGCCTCCTTCATTCGGCATTTCCCCTCCTTGCTTTCTTCAGCTAACTGCTGAGCTAGGAGAAGATGCTACTAGAGTACTCCTACGACCCCACCAAAAATAATAAAATAATGCCTAAATTAGTATAGATAGTTTGGTGAGGCAGAGAGATGATCTTGTATGTTTGTGGAATAAATTATATTCTTTATATCCACAAATTATATTCTCTATGTTTTTGGTCATCATTATTATTGTTATTATTATTCTTATGTTGCCTAATTCTTACATAAATTCAGTCATGCTTTCTTTATGTAATTTAATTATGTTGTATCATTAATATTAATAATACTGAAGTTGAGTTTTTGCTGTATTATAGATATGAGCTAGCATAGTAAATGCTTGATAATGCTTGATTTATTGTCGATAGAGGATGGCATTGTATATTCTTAAACCATTTAATAAGACAAGGTTTTATCGAAATTGATGCAAAAATTTATTTCATTGAAATATAATAATTTTAATTTATTATTATCTTTTCTATCTTAAAATTATGTTAATTATAACTATAATGACAATGGCTATAATTTTCATAGTTAATGCACCAAATCATTAATGAAAGATGATTAGTTTGCTACTTTTTAGAGAAAAACCCTTATTGCATTATAGCTTGATATATTATCGAATTAGATTGGCTTATAAAAATAGTGAATGTACTCATTATTAATGGGAAAAGATATAAAAATCAAATGCTTTAGATAATTAATATTTAGAGTTAAAATTTCATACAAGTTATGAAACATAATAGGGAATCTTGAAGCTTTACTATTTTAATTTTACGTTTTAAAATCTTATTTAAAGTAAAAATATTTTTTCTTTAAAATTTTGTTAAAATCACCCTTGCCATTTTAAACCGAAAATTTTTAATATTTTAAATGCCCACCTCTCTATGGATACAACTGTCACAACCCACCTTTTTGGGCTGTGATTAAATCCTTTCTTACATACTTAGGGGCAAAAATTTAGAAAACTCTTTTTTTTTTCCTCTTTTTTTTAACTGAATGAATATTTCACATACTATAATTTTTGGAAACTTTCAAAATACTTTCACAAACTTACATTTACATAAACATTCTTACTTTTACAATACTCCTCTTTTCAATCCATTCTTTTCAAAATAACTTTTAATACATACAGCGAAAACATACAGTAGCGGACTCCATACCCAGTTTTAAATTTATTCCATTTCTGCCGAGAAAGAAAGTTTTCTTTCAATTTAGTCCCTTGGACGTTTTCATCAAAATCCTTTTCAAATCTACCCCTACAGAGTCTATTCCATGCCTTACTCAGGTCATTTTCATGCTCAAACCTTATTTTTACACAATTTAACCCTAAAATTGCAAAAATATTATTTTATGCAAAAATTACCATTTTGCATCTTAAATCAAAATTTCATCATCTAAACAGATCATTCATCACATACACATGTAATTCCATCAACCATAAGCTCAAGAACTCATATGGATTTGAGAAAAGAAAAATCCAAACAAAAATTTAAAACTTTGAATACCAAAACTTACCAAAATAGCCTCTTTTTGATTTCTAACCTTGAAATTCCTTTTGATATGCTTCTAAGCCTCCTTTTCAAGCAAAAATAACATGGGTTAACATCTCCCCTTCAACCCATGAAAAACCCCTTGAAAACTCAATAAAAAGTTTAGAATTTTACCTTTAATCTTGTAAAAATCCTTGAGGCTTGCTTTTAAAATTGTTTTGGGGTTATTTTTGCAATTTTTGAGGTTGAGAAAATTTCTTGGAAGCTCTCAACAATGGCTGCCGAGCTTGGCGGAGAAGGAAGAGTGAAAACGTTGTGATAAGCATGCATTAAATGCTTGCTTTTCCTTTTTGATTACTCATGGTAATCCACGAGTATACCCTAGGTGTCCTCACATGATTGGGCCACCTTTTAGGGCTTGGTGGCCCAATAACAAACTAACAAATGTCCACTTAGTTGGACTAAAAATTTACAAGTGTAATTTTTCATCACGTAGTATTTTTCTTATACTGTTGTGGTCAACACAGTGTATTTCCTATTCTTAGACTGTATAAAAATATTTAACTTACTTTTCGTTCAATTTTAGAGGCCAATCATAACTTTTTCGTATCTACATTTTCACTTAGCAGTATTCTTATACTGCTTTGGCCTCCTTACTACCCCAGATTAGGGTTCGAACAACCTTTGTGTCCTAATTGCATTCTAGTCGTTCATTCATTTATACCACAATTTCCCAATTAATTGTGATATAAAATTCATTTTATGGATATTATTTACAGATTTTTGAGTAATTCAACTCATTAAATCTGTATTTTACCATATCCAACATTGCATCACATTTGCCATAAAATATGCAATCAATGCTGTTTATTTTTATTTTTTCGTAATTTTATACAAAAATTACAACTTTTACAAAAATCACTTTTTAAAAAGTAAATTCATTAATTAAACCCAATAAAATATTAGGTTTTGTTAATGACATTTTCTCGGTCATTACAACAACAACCTTTCTATACTACCTACGTCCATGTTCAAGAAAAACATTTTGGTTGATACATGCACTTATGTTTTAAAGAAACATCACATTGATAACTTAGTATTTGGAAAATATGAAAACAGTACCTTATACTTTTTAAAATATTATTTTGGTGCCTTAAGTTCTTTTTTCGACGTGAAATTTCATTTTTACCCTTTTATTGATAAATCCCAAATAAACTTTATAAAACTATAATAGAAAATCAAAACAAAAGATAAAACAAAACTCATCAAAGAATAGCATATATGTAGACTTATTCATTTTTTATAGCTTTTACAAAATAATTTGGGGTTCATTCATAAAAGGGTAAAGATGAAAATTTTACATCATAAAACTCGAATTTAAAGTACCAAAATGATATTTTCAAAAACTACAAAGTACTATTCTAATATTTTTCAAACAACAAGATACCAATGTGATATTTTCTTAAAATACATGGTACTAAGATAGAAAAATCCTAAAATAAATCTCATATATAAAGTTAGACCATAGGTGTACTGTATTAATTACTTGAGTCGATGTTAAGTTGCACTCGTTCAACTCTGGATATAATGGTCATTATGTTTAGTAAATTGAGGTCACTTTTGTCCTATAAGAGGGAAAGTGAGAGATTGCAAAAAGAAAAACAAAAACAAAATAAAACACTTTAGAAGAATGTAAGGAGAACAAAAGGACCACTTAAAAAGAAGAAGAAGAAGAAGAAAAGGAGGATACATGGATAACCATATGGGGAATAGAGATATATGTTAAGCATATACACACGTGCGAACCTTGTAACATTCATGCTATAAAATGCAAAAGGAACTATATTTTTGCAATTTACTCATTAATACTAACCAGGCACATTCGTGAGGAGTTTGGGCATCACAATTCTTCCTTGTCATTAAATTGTATCCTCAAAATTTGATATTTATGCCCCTTGATTTTTTTCTTTAAAAAAATTATAGGCTTTTTTTCCTTATATTTTATAAATCTTTACCATCATGTCCTTGAATTTTTTTTCATAATGTGCCCCATTTAATAGTGCATTGGACAGTGTTTGATGCCATGGTTTAGTAGGGGTAACAAAAGTCATGGGGATTCAAGCATTGATTGGAAATCCAATCTTTCAAAATTGTGCATGAAACAATATTAAAAATTTAATCTTACCCAGTCAACCTTATTCTTATGCACCAATCATGCCCTAAATTGACCATAGGTGATGAAAAATGCTGTATATATATATAGATGTATTTAGCCAAATTAACATATTAAATATCACCAAGAACATCTCTAATGCAATGCTAAATTGATGTGTCAATGGTAAATTTAACATTTAAGTGTAAAAAAAAAATCTTCAATGCAATGTCATTTTTAATGTTAAATTTACTATATGCTAAACTTTATGACAAATTCAATAGAAAAATTGAAAATGTTTATCAAAACACATTTCAAAGGGAAAATATTTTTAGGAGGGAAAATTAAATATTAAATTCTTTATGTCTACATATTATTAAGTTTTGAGAGGTTGCATGACAAACATGCGTAGACAAGAACACATTTTTGAAGAAACTACTTAAGAAGAACATATTTGGGAAAAACATTTAGGGAAAAATATTTATGAAGGGCATAGTTATAAAAAGAATGGCTACAAAAAATGTTTAAATGATCACACATTTGAGAAGAATTATTTTTGGAAGAGTAGATTAAAGAGAAAAAAGTTTAACATAGTTATATGATTTATAAATAAACAAAAAAGCAAATGAGTCAAAATGGTTGTTTAAATCAAAATACGCATTTTGGTTATATGAGAGAGAGAGAGAGAGAGATTGAGCTTTTATAGAAAAATAAGGCATATTTTTCTTTGGAAGAAATAGACATCAAAATCATATAGGAATTAATTCGAATTTGCTATCAGAAAATAATAGTTGAGAACACTATTTAATATATATATATGTGTGTGTGCGTGTGTAGATATATATGAGTATGAGCATATGTCAGAGAAAATCTTTTAGTATGTGTGAATTAGAAAAATTACATTAATCAGACAAATAGTACCTAAAAGTGTTATTGAGAAAAAAACATGCGTGAGGAGGGATATTCGAAACCAAAATGAAGGTAAGAGAAAGCTAGATAAAAAGTAACAAGAGCGTAACTTAGAAATCACATTTGATAAAATAATATTTTTAAGTATGAAAGGATATGTAATAAGGATAAAATAAATTGAATAAATCTTAGAATACATAAGATATTATGGGAGAAGCAATAAAAAATCACAAAGACAAAATAAAAAAAATGAAACACAAGAGATGCAAATGAAAAAGAAAAAAGAATAAAAGAATAAAAGGAAGAAAAGCAAAAAAAAAAAAAAAAGAAGAGAAAGAGAGAGAGAGAAAAAACTAATGAAAAAATGAGAAAAAAGTATATGATAAAATTTTATTAAAATTTAAAGTGGAGTTAGATGTCACTTTACAACTAAGTTTGCTTTTTTGTTAAGAAAAATTTCTTTTGTTTCAAAGATAAAATTTGTTAGAGAGTAAATTATTTTTCTCTTGCTCAATGTTAATCTCTTGACTTATTTACTATATGTTTTTTTTGTAATAATCTATTCGGTTAATTTTACTTTTGGTTGTTGAATTATACAACTTATTCTATTTTGATCCTTGCATTTTAAAAATATAACAAATTACACCTTTGAATTATTCAACTTATCCTATTTTGGCCCTTTTGTTATTAATTCTATTAAATATTAACGAAATCGAGCTAATAATTTCACTTTTAGTCCCCAACCTATGCAACTTGTTCCATTGTGATCCTTAAACTTTAAACTATAACATATCACACCCTTGAATTATAAAACTTGTTCTTTTTTGCCCCTTCTATTACTAAAATTGTTAAATATTTGCAGATTAAAGCAACATTTATATACATTTGATCAATTAATGATAAATCAACAGCCAAGATTAAATTTTTTGTAATCGAATTTGACGCATCTAGACCTAGAAATAGTGGGTTTAAAAACAAATGTACGTTTTTGTTCACTTTAATAAAAAAATTTTGAGGCCTTTTCAATGATTATTGAGTCCAATTGAGCAAAATATTCATTATTACCTCATATGTATAATTTTCAACCTCAAAATTTAGTCATAAAAATAACAAGTAGGTTATATTGTAGTTTATATGTCGGTTTTGTTACTTTGTAGACGTGCTCACATATCCAAAAGTTTTTCCCCTAATTTGCTCATGTACTTTTCATTTTAAATCATAATAATACAAAGCCAACATATAAATCACATACTAGAGAAAATTTGATGAAACCTTTCTTTAGCAAAAAAATATAAAACTTTTACCAAAATAATTATAAAAAGGAAGAAGAAAAATAGTAATACTTATATAATAAATAAATAGAACTTAGTAATATGCCTTCAAAATTGTACGTAGAGAAAATATATAAAGCCAAAAGTTAATATAGTAATTTATCTCAATCCTCAATATTTAACAAAATTAGTAACGAAAGGGTTAAAATGGGATAAGTGGCATAGTTTAAGGGTGTGATTTGTTATGTTTTAAAGTTTAAGAGCTAAAATGAAATAAGTTGCATAATTCATAGGTCAAAATAAATTAACCCTAATTTATTCTATGCTTTGCTACTAAATAACAAAGCAGTTTCATTTTCTTTATATCTTATTTGCATTGGTAATTTTCTAGTCACTTCTTTGTCCTTCTCTTCTTCTCTATTTTTTTAATTGATAAATATAATATGCTTACCATTGAGCTGATCACTTAATTTTTTTTTTTAAGATTTATTAGATTGACTAATTAAAATTGATCTAATACACAAAGTAAGACTATAGGGGCCATTTGATGCATTGGCAAAAATAGCATTGGATAAGATAGTCTTGGAAGATTGGATCAAATTGTATTAAAAATAGATAGAATAAAATTTTAGTTATTCCAATCCCAAGTTTGGTGTTGTATTAATAAAATAGGGACATTTTTGTAAAATTTTTCAAATTTTGAGTCAAATTGTAATTTTTAACATTAGAGGGCCATTACTAAAAATGTTTCTGTCACGTAAAATTTATATTTTGACCTCTTTTTTTAAAAATATATATATAATTTGACCTCAAATCTTAATGAATTTTTGTAAATACCTCCTTGAAAATTTTCACAATATACAAAGGTTATGTTTAATCATATGCTTTAAAAAAGGATTGCCTAATCCCCTTTAAAGGGAATTCAAGCATGAATTAGATTAGCTCTTATTAAATCCAATCATTTAAAGTTTTTTATCAAACAAAGTATTAAGATTGAATCAAATTCAAACTTTTCTAATCCTATGCACCAAACATGCCTAGGTGCACTATATTAATTGCTTGAGTCGATGTTAAGTTGGAGCCGTTCAACTCTCGGATATAATGTTAAGTTGGTGTACTATATTAATTTAGATCACCATTGTCTTATAAAAAGAAAAGAGAAAGATTGAAAAACAAGAACAAGAAACCAAAAAACAAAATAAAACACTTCAAGAGAACGTAGGAAGAACAAAGGGACTATTCAAAAAAAAAAAAAAGGAAAAAAAAAAGGAACAAAAGGAGGATACATAGATAACCATGCACTTATGTGCAGAACAACAGCCCTCTGTATGTTAGGTCGTTGGTGTGATCTCATCTTTCCACCAGATCAGAAGTTTAAGGGCCGTAGAGGAAAAAGAAAAAAAATAAGTATTTGCAGAACAAAAATTATCTTTAAATAGAGATGTATGTTAAGCATATACACATACGCGTACCTTATAATATTAGAAGGTTATCCAGGGTCCCTTTCCCATTTTTAAGAATCAAAACTTCAGTTGTATTATGGCCATTAAGATGAATCTCAATGGCTACGGTTCTTCTAGGGATAATTAATAGCCATACAACTGTTGTCAGTAATCACCGGTTTGAGCTATATAATATGAACATTTTTGTTCTCTGGGACTGTCACTCTAGCGTCGGTGGGACTCGCGTAAAACATCTGGCGAATTGCAAAGTTCTAGTTCATTCTGATATTGTATATCTTTGGCTACCGCGATGGAGTTCTCGTCTTGGTCTTCTTAGTAGGAATTTTGTCGTAATCAGCTTTGATGGGAGCATGGTTATCGGTGTGGCGGTAGATGTGGAGGATTGTTTGGCCATTCTCTCTGCATGACTTGACGAAGCTCATCTCGGGTTCTCCTCTGATGGTTTGGCAGGTTAAGACGGCAAAGCGTGCGAAGAGGGCTTTTGAAATCGAAGAGACCACCAAACGATTCGGATGCCTTTCCATTGTGGTTTTTTTTCCCCCTCAGAAATTGCAAATAATTTCAAGAAAGTTCTTTTATTCGGCTAGTTGAACGTGAGGGATATTTGCTGAGAGGAGAGGGAGAGCACGAGAATGAGAAGTGGCTTAGAAAGAGATGGTATTGAAGTTCTCTTGTACACCATGTATAGCCTGCCAGCTTCGTGCCTTGCATGATCTGCACCCATGCACCACGTGGGGCGCTCGCATGGTCTAGTCGTTGGTTGACCCACTCTGCAAACGTGCAACGTCCTCCACATTTCTTGCGCCTGCGTGCTCTCAGAACTGGCCATTGTGGCCACGTCTCAAAAGACTAACCGTTATGCTTGACTGCTTTTGTATCATGTGCTCACCACTCGTACACGTGGGCTGCTAGCTTGCCCATTCAATCAACTAGCCATTTCACATCTACACGTTCTCTTTAATCTCGAAAAGTTGTCTAATCAAGACTTAGCCATGCCTAAGCCCTGTTTGGCATGTCTGCACTAGCGCGCAACTGCCTTCCCAAATTTTTTGTATATGCCTGTGCCGGTGCATAGCTCAATCCGAATTTCTCACGTATGCCGATGCACTTGCGCACGTCTTTCTCGCTTGGCGCCTGTGTTTTTCGCCTGGCTTTGCGCACAGCGAATGTCACGCCCCGGAGTACGGGAGGTGACGTGGTGGTTTAATGAAGTTAATTGAATAAAGATTTAGTTAAAAATTGGGTTTAAGAATTAAATTTATAAATAAAAATGAGATAATTTTAAAATCATTCGAATAGAAGGAATTAAGGAAATAAAATAAACCATTATAATAATCAAGCGAATAAAAGAACATTAAAAATATTTAAATGTGAGGTGGAACGAGTATGGGTCCCACTGGCCCACATCTTGTGCACACACATATAGTACTGACAATATTACAATACAACCACAGTCCATAAAAGAAAGGTTAAGAGTTTACATGCCTTACTTACTACAGTACAACCTACCCAGATCTTCTACTGATCGTAAGTCGGGTCAATGAACTCTTCTCCGTTCCTAAGCTGATGTCCACCTAGGGTTAAGATTTTAAAACAAATAAATCGTGAGCGAAAGGATCAGTAGGACTATATTTGAAAATTATTCAACTTTAAAAGAAATTTTGTAAATCAGATAAATATATAGAAAACGAGCTAGAATAATTAAACAAATAAATAAATCAAATAAATATTTTCATTAAATAAAATCTCATTGAAATCAGTTTGTCAAGAATACCTTTTAAGCTCTCTCGGGCAAACCAATTATTCACCACCGAAGTGGCCCAGCTGGGTTTCGGGACCTACCCCCAAGGTCGTTCACTACACGACCCGATCTCTGATATGACATTATGCCCCCAAATATATATATATATATATATATATCTTTTGATTAATAAAATCTCTTCTTTACCAAATATAATCATTTACATTCATTATGAAATTCATTATGAGCATTTCTCAAGCAACCGCTTGTAAAGATATTTAAACAAAATCATTTTCCAATCAGTCATTGAAAACATTTGATAAAATCCATTTTTTTGGCTTAAATCATTTTGAAATAAGGCTACCAATGAAGAGGGGTAGAAGTCTTACCTCGATATCCGTGTCGGTGCCCCACACCGTAATCCCGGTCCGCTATACGTTGGCTCTGTGGATCCACGCACAAATCCTAAATGCATAGTAACTTAGTTCATTAGTATCTAACCTGAGGTATCTTATGATACTAAATCGTCTCATGGTGTCCTAGTGTGCCTTTTAGGTTTATAAAATCATTTTATAAAGTTAGGATTTCAATCGGGGTTCAAAACAATGAAAACGGGTGAAAAATCACAAAACTACACCATGCCCGGTCGGCCTACCGGTCGTCCTGGTTTGGCCTACCGGAAGAGCAAGTTCGGTCAGCCGAACATCTCCAGGTTCGGCCTGCCGGTCGGATGAATCCGCCCTGTCGATCCCTTGAATCCGGCCTGCCAAACATGAAGTTCGGCCTGCCGATCTGAAAAAATTTTAGAATTTTCCACGCACGGGTTCTCGGCATCCCGAATCCAAATTCTCAATTTCAACCTGTTTTCTCAATTCTCAGGCATGGATAATCATCACAAACAATAGAAAATCATAATAGAACACTTTTTAATCGATTAAAACAAGTTTTAAACAAGATTTTCACAAAAATCCAAAAATAGAGAAAATAAAGGAAAAATGAAAAATCTTGATTTTAATCTGTTTTTGATGAAATAAAGTTTGCATTCTAGCTAATCTAAGTTACTCTAAGCTAGATTAAAGATTTTCTAAGCTCAAAATTGCTTAGATCTCAAAATGCAAGAAAATTTGAAAAATAGAAAAAGTTTTAAAATTTTAAAAACTAACCTTGAATCGAAGCTTGAATTGAGTTTGTGGTTGCTCAATCACATTCTCGAGCCTTCAATCCACAATCCCGAAGCTTGGAATCGAAATTTGATTCAAAAATTTGGAGAGAGAATGAGAGAGAGTGAGAGAATCTGAGCGAGGGGAAGAGAGAAGAGAGAGAGAGAGCACAGGTGAGTGAGAGAAATGAGAGGAGAGAAAGAAAAAGTTAAATAAATAGAAAAAGAGGGAGAAAATTAGTTGCATAAAACTGTGTGCAACTACACAGGGTTTCCAATTCAAATTATTTCATTGAAAATTAAATTAACAATTAAAAATTTAGAACAATAAAAAATCATTAAAAGAATAAAATAATGCAAGGTTACTAAATTTTCACAAAACATTCAAATTAAATTTAAAATGTTCATTAGGGCACACTAATCCACCATTTAGCATTCTAATACCATTTAATTAACTTCGGGGTGTTACAGCGAAGGTCGCCTTGTGCCTACACACTGATCTAATTGGAACTTCATGAACCATCTATGTAACACCCCAAAATATAATGTTAGAAATAAACATGGATGATGTGATAATATCATATGCGAATAACTATAATGTTATGTTTAGTTATTTTTTTCAAGTGATGTGATGAGGACTCGAGGTGCTAAAAAAATAATAATAAATAATAAATAAAAAAAATTCATGCCAAATTAATGAATTTTTTTGTTTAAGATGTTATGATGAAATTGCATTGTAGTTAATTATGTGAATAAAATATATATGTCTATAAGTAGTCATATATATATATATATAGAAATATATATATAGGTGATATTCTAAATATAAATATTTCTATATATACTTATCATTACGTGATTTAAGTATTAATATGTTATAAACGTATTACTTATATATATATATATTATTATATATGATGACTTTCGGTTAAAAAAAAAAGAGGAAAGTTATGTTACGTTATATATTAATGTAGCAATTATGTGGATAACGTGAATTGTGGAAAAAAAAAAAAAAGGAAAGAATGGATTGAAACGTGTGGTTACAAAAATTAATGAATTGCCTTTTTAATTAGCATTGAAACGTATTCAATTGCATATGTGTCAGATAATTTTATTCACCCGAACTTCACGTACAATATTTTTTTTTTCAACTCTCCCTCAAACCTCTCCACTTCCCCACGATTTGTGCCTTGGATTTAATCAGAAAAATTCTGATTTATGACAATGAATGGGAA